>JAODIE010000004.1:8973995-9213551 GCA_027575565.1 Diploeciton nevermanni
ATTTGCATGTGTTCCTTATTGAGCGAGAAACTTCTCTATTTTTTGACAACTTGCCGTGTTGCATATTTATATTCTTCAAAACTTGCTTTTTAATGATAAATATTGTAAGGTTAGTGAAAAGTAAAAAACAGGACGGCATTAGATGAACGCGAATGTTCGGCAAAAGTTTTTCAGTTGAAGTTTTTATAGCAAAAAAATAAAGAAAAATTATGTCGCAGCTGGCGCAGTAGCTACTTTTGTCTATTAAAGCAAAGTTACTTTGATTTATTGCTGAATCGCTTTTGTTTTCCGGTTAAATAATTGATGACAAATTGAAATTTATACTGCACAAAATAATTCACACAAACAATTATTATGTGGTTTTGTTCAGAAGATTTTAACGTATACAGTAAAACATTTAATATACAGAAATATAAAGTAATGTTTATAAAAACGTATCAATGTATATAAATAGAAAATTAAATTTTTATTTTATTTAAACATAATTTTTGCAAATATAAATAATTTAAATAAATATTAATAGGTGCAGAGTTAATTTTTGGTTGGTATATAGCAATGTTAAAATTTAAAAACAGATTTACTACGTTAAAAAAATAATTATCTTTAATCTAAAAAAAATAAACTTTACGTACTTAACCTAATTTTTCAATCTTGCTATATCAGAGGATATCTATAACACTATTAGTTTTTGATTGTCTTAGAACAATGTCCAAATTTAATGAAAATGTAGTACATTAAAAAAATTATATTTATATTATATTATATAAAAAAAGGTAAAATTATAAAAATAATAATTATAATAAATAATAATTATTTAACATTGTTCTTTATGTATTAGAAATCTACATTATTTTTTTTGTAGAAAATATAAATACAGAAAATTTAATTTTAATATTAAATTTAAAAAAAATTATTATACTTTTTTATATTATTAAAAGAGCTAATTTTTCTAATTTTTATTTTCTCATATTTTAAATTGCAATGCTCAATAGTCAAATATTGCAGTTATTTTATTTCTTCTATAAAGCAAAGAGCAATCAGTTAATAAATAAACGATTTATGACTTGTCTAGAGAGACGGCCGACAAGCGAACGCTAATAAAATCTACTTATCCTTCCAACGACGCGCTCGCACGAAGAAAAATGTCATGAATATAAAATCGCGCAGGCAAACCTTTTCATTTGCATCGGAAAGCCGGCGTACTCGCGCGCATGCATTCGGTCTAGTGGCGGCTAGAGGCGGTCGGCGAGATTGCCTCCCAAGGAATTTATACGCGCTTATTACGATAAATTCTGACGTTACGATCCGGGATTTTGCCGCTCGGCCATTTTCTCTCGCAGTCCGCAGAAAGTTTTTCGGCTGACTTTTGCCAAATTAGGCCAACGAACAAAATAGTAAGCTAGGTAGGTTCAATTTCATTTATAATTTATTACAAGCAAAGTTTTTAGCTTTGTGTGGATTAGTTTTAGAGTAGAGGCGTAGATTAAATTGAAACTAGTAGCAGAGAAAATGTTCAAAGTAATATTGTTAATGCAGTCGCAAAGTGCAATCAAAGTGCAACTAATGACTTATAATAAAATAATTGGATAATTTGTTTTGGCTTATAGAACATTCAATAAAAGATCAAATGCATTATAATTATTTAATGATGTACTAAGAGTGTTTATTAAAAGATAAAAAAATAAAACTGTTTTAATCTATAACAAGCAAAGTAGTAATTATACTGTTGTTTAAATAATGCCAATGATAATATATTCATTTTTTATTAATTATGAAAAAATTGCAAATAATACTAAATTTAAAATTGGTACCTTAGAATATAAGATTTATTTAAGATATCTACAAATTTCTAAATGTTACAATTTAAAACAATATGTTGTAATTAATTTGTTATTTAAATTTCTTTAATAAATTACATTTGGCAATACATTTGTTTTTTGATGTTAGTAATTATTGAGTTTTTTACAAATTTTTTAAAATTAATATCCAATATTTATTTCATTAATTATTTTGTTAATTTGATTAATTTTTAAATTAAATACAAATATCACTTTATAACTATGTAGATTTTTTGCTTATAATGCAAGATCAGATTTAATAACAATATAGGCATATTAATTGACATTAAACAAAACATTATTTTGCATTTAATCTACTTTTTTAATCATTTGTTTCATAGTTATTAAGTTTTCTGTTAAAAAAAATTCACCGAAAAACACTTAATTCCTTTAATTTCATGCGTTTGTACGCATGTTAACCCAGTTAATCGTTGCTAACGTAAATTAGCTCAAATTTTGCGCTGACATTGTTACATTAATTACCATTAAAAAGACAAACATAAAACGCATCTTTAACTAAAAATAAAATCAATAGCACTTATACGCGGCATACGGTTACATGCGCGATTGAATCGCTTTTTTATGCGACGGGATAAAAACAATTTGGTAAGCGTACTATTGGTTAAAGCACTGGGAATACGAGATTTAATGGTACGTGCAAAATTGATGTGCGGACACAAAAACTTATGTATTTTGTTATAAAAATGTTTACGTTGTCGAAAATTATTCTATATAAAATTTACATTAGGTTTCAAAAGAGATTGAATTTAATGCACTTCGTACACAATTCTTATCATCAGATTAGAAAATTGCTTGTTAAAATAACATAAAAATAGCAAATGCGGTAAAATTCAATTAAACTTTTTTATACAGATAAAATAAGTTTTTCTTTTTTTGTAAAAGTATAATTTTTTTTTGATTTGTAATCTTAACACAAATCTTAAAGCCAAAAACAATTTTAATTATAAAAAAAATTTTAAATATAAAATTAATATCTTAAAAATCCATATGAAATTAATTTATTTCCTTGCATCGTGTAAAAATATGTGTTTGAGATTAAAAAACTATAGAATTAACTGTTTAGAGAATACAAAGATTTTGGTAAAATACCTTCTTTATAATCTTTATAGTCTTTATAATCCATGATTCTCTTTTAAGATAAACTAAGCCTTTTTCTGACAGTGGCAAGTTATCCTTAAATTCTACTATTCTTCCTAACAGCTTAAAGCATCTACCATTATCACAATTCTTTATCCAAATCAAGCAAATAAAAAAAAACATTTTGTTCAATAAATCTCCACATCCGGTATAATTTTTTATGCCAGGATCCCTTATCCTTTTAAAAGTCTTGCATTTACGTAAATTTTAAGGTTTCGGTTTGCATTGCTAATCAAAGTTTTTGTAAACTAAGTTTTTAAAAATAAAATTAATAAAACCTGACTCAACTAATAAATAATCATATTATAACTTTAGATATCATTTTAATTCACTAATCTAATAATAAAATGTATTTGTTTGAAATATGATTAAAAAAACATTTTTATTTAATTGCTATTGAGTAGTTAAGAAAGATTGTAATAAAGAGTTTCACTGTTTTGATAATAATGATTGATATTTTGGGTTAATATTGGTAGTTTTTCTTTAATAAAAAAAATTATATTATATATTATAGAAACTGAGTAAGCTATTTTTAAAATTGGATATTTTCACAATGTAAAATATTGCAAAATTATGTTAACTTTTAATATAAACGTTTGATAACAACTTATATTAAATGCTACTTTTCTTAAAAACATATTAAGCTAGTTGCAATCAATATTAAATTTACAACAGCGTTGCATTTATTTACAGTTAATCAAATTAAAACATGTTTTAATCAATATTTATATATATAATTATTATCACCAAAAAATATATTTTAATACAATGTTTAAAATGCGAATTTTCCAATTAAAATTGCAAATTTTTTTTACATTAAAGTTTAACTTTTTTGTAAAAAAATTAATCAATAGACTATGTTTTGATTAAAAAAAATGTTTTAAAATCAAAATCAAATTATGAAACCAAAAAAAAATTATTATTTACATTAAACGCACTTAAATAAAGTCTTCCTTTTAATTGATTTTAGAAAGTAGAAAAAAATGTTGTTTTCTGGCAAACATTTGAACCACATTCATTTTAATTATAATTTTATTTTTATTATAACGTTTTATTTTAATTTTTTTTTCTTTTTCTAACGGGTATCATCCTGTTGGCAATTATTGCAGTTGACGCATGGCGGAGTAAAACAGGAAGTCGTGGAAATGAACTCTCATGCTCGGTCATTTATTGAGACATCAAGCAGGCACATTTTGTAAAAATGTCGACGTAAAGTAGAACTTAAACAGAAGAAACTGTTGAAATTATGACTTGAATAAATATATATTTGAAATTAAAATAGAAACAAAAACTCAAGGAAAACACAGAAATAAGTAAAAAAAATTCTCCACAAACTACAACGTTTTTTCTTTTACTTTTTTTTTATTTGTTTTTTGTTTGATTTCTCCGTGTATGATTTTACACTAGTAGTTATTAACTCGCAACTCGCAGCGTGCGTTTTTTGGTTTTTCTTTTTGGGCCGTGCGTTACGCGTTATCTAGCGTAACGAGCGCGCCGGAAAATCTGTGTGGAAAAGAGTGTGAGTTGTGCGAATCATGCATGAAGATATTGGTCATAGAAAGAAGCTGTGTGCACTGCAGCAGACAAGTTGGCTGCGATAAATTTAAGCGGAATTGATATTTGTTTATTTTTTGCGTGTTTTACACAGAGTAGGAACCACTATTTCACCGAGAGGCGGCTACGATGCGGATAGAAGGAAAGACAAGTCAGAGGCAGATTAGGCTGTAACCTTGTTGCGCATGCGTAGAAAAAGTGCATAACTTGTTTGTAGATAGCAGATAAACAACACAAGATATTTTAATTCTGTAAAAATATAAAAAAAAACTGTATTAAATATTGAAATAATTTTTTACAATATATTGTGGCTACATGCAATCAATGTTAATTTCTTTTTACTCTCTTACTCCAATAACACTGCATCTGCTACCAATAATTAATTAATATCAATCCCAATTAAAATTTATAATTGAATTTAAAAACGCAAATGGATAAATAAATATACTTTACAGTAAAATTTAATATAATATTTTTTGATCTAAAATTTAATAAAACATATATTCAACATATTTTTTAGAATTCCTTTGTAGTAAGTCTCCAATAACTTAAATTTTCATCATCTCTGACACTTTTCAACATTATGATACAAAAGTATTGCAAAATAGGTTCACAAAAGCGTAGAAAATTGAATGCGTCATCTCGCGAAAGCCACAATGCCTTTATGAGGTCACGCCGGCACGTCTCCGGCGGGTTGCAATATCGACGGCGGTGAATAAATACAGCAAGCAATTCCTGAAACGATCGCCGAATTCCCATATATAGTTGTCGCTTGCGGCGTGCAAAAGAGCAAAAAGTGGCGGCATAAGGTGCAAAAATGCGCGGGCACGTATGCCAGCAAGGCGCAGTGAGGCTGCGACTGATCACGCATGCAAAGTGGAGAGTAGCTTCCTGTTTGCCGCCTCTGTTCTCTTCCGTCTATTGCAACTACACACAGCTGTACTATTGAGATGGGTATATCCCATTGGATTTGATAATAATTTTCTACAAAAATTTGAGACCAAAAAAGCAAAACCAAAGACTTTGTAAGATAATCGTATATAGTTGAAGAACATAACTAAAATAAATATAAGGCACGGTATGACTTATACTACATCTTTTTGGCCTTTAAGCGGAGGTAGTTTCTGACCTTATGTTATTTATTAGTAAATTAAAATAATAATTAAATTTAATAGTTTAAATGCAGATTAGTGTCAGTATCTAAACAAATCAATTGGAATATGGTTTGCGAATAACGGATAGTCAGTGAGAAAAATAATCTTCTAGACATGTTAACATAAAGTAAGATCATAGACTTACAAACAAGAAATCTCTTACCACAATCTAAAGGAAAAAAGAGTTTTGATTATTCAACTCAAAAGAAACCATGTAAAAACCATCAAAATTAGCCTACAAATACACATGTGTATAACTATTGATGAAGAAGAGAAAGAACTATATAAAGAGTATGCGTATGTTTGGTTGCCTATACTTAACAAATTAAAAGCTATATAACAATTTTATTTTTATTCAAACATATTTATTATCTTATTTTTTATGCATTGAATGATTTATTATCATCTTACTACCCTGTCGATTTTTCATGGAAACAACTTCCACTTTTTTCAAATTCCAATAAAGATTAAAATATTCGACGCGACGCGCTCAATGCGATGAAATATGAGCGGAAAAAACAAATCTGCAAGCAGCATAAAACAAAACTGGAAAACTTGCAAATAAATGCCATTCGAAAAAGTATTAAATATCAATAGTCAACTTTTACTCCGGTTACTGCCAAATCCAGGAATTAATGAATTTCTATGCACATACAACCAGATCGGATACACTATCGCTACAATTCACAGTTCAACTATTTCTGATCTGTGTTCATTTCCTTCACATTTATTCTAGTCATATTCGTCTGTAGAGACAATAAAAAAAAGCATAAATAACAATTTATTATCATCTAGTCTTTACAGAATATCAGTGGAATATCAAGAATACTATCATGTAATAAAGAAAAAAGAGGAAAGAAGACTTAAGAAGAATATCTCTGCCAAAGATAAGTTTCGCATCTTTGATTCATATCAGGATCACAAAATAATTTGTGTTGCTGGCTGCCTACTTTAAGATCAGGAAAAGATGTTAATTTACAATAGACTTTAGTAGTAAATATTGAGCTCCACAAGAATCATTTTGCTTAAATTGAATAAATCCTTTTAAGCTGAAAATTAAGTAAATTATTTACAAATGATTAATTTTTGCGTGGGTAATATATGAAATCAACCAAAAACTGTTTTATTTGCACCTTATTTGCAATTTTATTTATACATATATAATTTATTGGAAATTGTACTGCTAGAAAAAAAGAAAATTTACTATATGTATTGTATTGGTTGCCTACTATAGGTAAAATTTAAAATTTAGTTTGAGTAAATTAGATATTTCTAAACAAAATATCCATTTTAATTAAACGAAATTCATTAATTAGTCCTACTTTATATCTTAATAAATTATAGAGAAGAGTATTGTTAAGTATGGTTACGAAGTGTAACACTTACAATAGGCACTTAGCCATTAAAGAAAACCTCCAAATTTACACACATCAAATGAAAAAAACAAAACTTTTAATGAACACACCTAATCCTTAAATCCTTACTCATAATCCTCAAAATATCTATCTACAAAAGCAACAACCGACCACCCCAATTCAATCGTACCAATCCACAAACTACATAAAACAGAGAAAATCTTAAACAAATTTTATACTTAAGAAGGCAACACGGCGAAAACGTTCTATTAAGTAAATGTTTTACTGAAATTTTTTTCACAAAATGAACTTACCAGCCTATCAACAAAATTAAATCAATTAAATACTATTTACAGTTTACACGTCAACCTGTTGCAACAAACAAAATCATATCATCTAAAATTGGCTTGTATCATTATCTCTATCCCTTCCTGAACTATCATCTCTTTCTCTTGCCTGGGATAGAATACCTCCACCTAGGATTAACTCACAAATCTATTTACAGTGCACGTCGCACGTAGTCACAAACTTGCTGCTATCACAAGCTGCAGTCCCCAGTGTATGCAATTTTTGGTGCTTTCGGCCTCATCGGGAATAATTCCTAGGTTTGCATAGTGTGCACTCTTTGTACCATAGCTGGATCTAAACACCAACCAGTTAACATTACGTATTTCTCTGATAAAATAACTATATGTTTGCTTAACACATCACATCTATCAATATCTCATTTACAATGTTGTGTGGTATTTCGAAAGTGATATAAGTGTCAAAAACTAAGCCAAATTTAATGTAAGTCTGGTTCTGTTTTAGCAAGTTGGCAATTCAACGCACTTAGCGCAACCAGCTCAGTGCATTACGCGGAGTAATCTGTCACAATTGCAGCACGTTTAATTCCGGAATAAAGCTCTGCACAGCTCAAAGTTGGTGAATAAATTATTTGCGTTACCTATTTTTTTCGTATTTTTTGAATGAGTCAGTAATAATTATCTTGACTTTAGCACATAAACCTATAAAACTACAAATTCTCTATACATATCTTCATTTCTTTATTTTTCTTTTACTATGTCTAACAAAGATGGTTCATCCAACGCTCCAATGAGCTTTAACGCAATTAATGAAGGAACTTTAAACTCAGATAAACCGAGTCGGGCTGCCCGCCGCGCTCGCAAATTGAAAATTATTGCCGCGCATTTATTTAATGCTTGGACATTAATAACCGAAAGAATTCTTTATTGCAATCTTTACGTTTTATTGCGCGTCGCCAACAAAAATTCAAATTAATTCAAATGTCCTACAGAAAGATAGCCTACGTGCGCTCAATTAATAACTACCATAATGTGCAGCTAAAAATCTACGGCGCACAAGCAGATTAGGGTGTAGAAAGAAAAATAGAAAAAACAAAAAAAAATTACAAATATTCATTAATAGACGCAGAGCTGTAACAGCAGTAAGTAATAGGCGCATCTGTGCGCAACGAATGCGAAATGATTATGAAAGCCGACTGCGAAAATGTGAAATAAAGTGAAAACATTACTTACCCGCCAGCCGTGTGTGCACGCCACGTGCTGGCGAAAAATCCCTGCTAGGCGAACCAAGGTTTTTTTTTAAATTAAATTTTGATTTGAAGTTTAGGAATTCAATAAAAATGGGTTTGATGTGATGTTGGATCCATTTGAATCAGAACATGAATAATTGTTCAACTATAAGTAAGTATTGTATAAAAAATATAGGGAAGATATAAGGTAGGTGGTAATTTTAATTAAAACCAGGTATAATTTTAAGTTGCTCAAAACTAAAAACATTGTTTTCGGACTTCAATTAAAAGATAAACGATTAATTTACTCTATCAATTGGTAGGCAACCAAAAACAGGTTTTGGACCCAAAAAGTTATATTTGAATGGAACTAATATTTGTACAATATTACGTATAATGATTTGCAAGGAAGAGTTTCTATAAATAAAGCAATATTTATAAAATATTGATGCCTCGCAATATAGGTCACCGAATAAACATATACATTAATTTCTATTTATTCAAACGTAGAAATAATAAAAAATATATAATATTGAAGTTATTCTTTGAATATTAACGTGTAAATTATTCATTTTTATATCCATTATAAACTGAAAATTGCAAAACTAGACAACCGCGAAAACATTTATGAGAATTATAATTAAAGACATTTTTAGGTTATTTAAGCATGAAAATTATTGCTTTAACTCTTTAATTTGGAATAAATTAATAATTCAATATAATACTAAATAGACAACTAATTTAGCTTCACAAACAAGAAGATTTTATTAAGAAAACGCTTATTTTTATAAAAAATTAACCTAGAAATTAGCATTTAATTCAAGAACAAATAAAATTATTAAAAATAAAGCAATACTTTTGTCTCGAATTTATAAAAACGTGGTTTAGAACAAAGTTTAAGCTCATGTAGAACCAAGTGACTAGTGATGAATAAATATGCCACAGAGTAGGCAACCAAATTAACGCGTTTTGCCCATTCTTTTAAAAACATCAAAAATAATTAATTAATGTAATTCAATCAAATCCTTCTATGTTTAAGTTTATTTCCTATAACTGCTTAACGTAATTTTGACACAAAATTATTTTCCTTTTTTCTTGCTAGAATTACTTCTCTCTGCTACAATAATTAATAACTTCATCAATCATGTTCCACACACGCATGGTTGCCTTAACTTTTCTGACATGCATGGCACTTTGGGCATTTTGTAATTAATTTTTGCACCCGGCCGCTATGGCGCATACTGAATATACATGTAACAATTTGACGAGCAGCGACTGGAATAGGCTGCAAAGAATTTCGGCAGATCCTTGACGTACAACACCACTGCCACCACTGGAAGGTAGTATGCCAAGCTGAGGTGAAGATATGCCTTAGGGCCAGCGCGTACGGAAATTCAAAGTGGGATTTATTGCCGACGTTGAAATGTACTTTGCCACAGGTATGCTGGCGCCTTGTGGGCGGCGGCATAGCGGCCGCATTATAATATATCTCGCTACGACAGGTTTATTTATGAACGACAGAAATCATTCTTGGATTGCAGGCATAGATCATATTCTTTTTTGATGGAAAGTTGATATTTGCTGCAAAAACATGGCGGTTTTAAGATCTTGTAACCTTCGTAGTTTTAGAGATAATATCAAAATGTTAATTGCATTAGAAAAAAATAATTCATTCTTTAATAATGTTGCTAATTTAGTTTATAACAATTGATGAAGAATAAACTAAATTTAACTGGATTCATCAACGCAACAATTAAACATATTTCAACTTGAATTATTAAATATTTTAAAAAATAAACTAATATAAAATTTAATATACTTTTGGCAAAATTTAGATATCTTATATTTTTCACAAGATATATTAATTTTAATTAGATACTTAGGAACAAATGTTTCATTGCATAGACTACCTCTTTTCAAATTCAACTTTGCGAAGAACTTACTCAGTATCTAGCAAATATTTCTCAAATTTTTTTTTCTTACTATGAAGGTACGCTAATACACTTGTTTAGTATAAAAAATAAACTTTTGATCTTGTTAATTACTATGTAATTTTTTATCTTTTTTAAAACTAAACAAATTTCTGTCTCAAATAATGTGAACATTGTTTTTAAGAAAAAACAATTTTATTGTAAAACCTAAGAAGTAAAGCAATCAAAATTAATGTGTTTATTGTTAATCCGTATATTTACCCAATACTAATTTTGAAACAATATTTATTAGTTCAAATAAGAATAATTTATTTATTCCTCTCCAATTTATTTAGACAACAAATTAAACACTCCAAATAAATTTTCAATCTAATATAAAAAATTTACTACATTTAAAAATACAATTTTCTACATTTTTAATTAGTTAAACAAAGCTCAATGTACGTTTAATCTGATTAACTCTCTGTTTGCGTTTATCTGCAAGAAGGTCTTTTAACTTTTCACTATTGCACATGATCAAATCATGAACAAGCGTAGATATACCGGTATTATTACCTCACAAACAAAAACCCTTGTTAGCGCAACGATAACAAAATGTAACGATAACAACCTACGGCAAACCCACCACCGCCACGTGGAAACTAGCATCCTGACTCGCTCGATAATGGAATAACAATAGAGCGCAAATTTATTCTCCCTTTTTCCGGCATCCCGTGGTTGATTACAAATTGGCCAGCTTACGCTCGCATCCCGGACGCAAAGCACAATCTAGTCGCACAGCCGAAATAGCTAGTGTCTTCCGCCTTCTGTCGGGAATAGACCAGAGGGTGTAGTCCTCATTGTGCCACCAACTACTCTCAGCATCCTAGCGCCACCAGGGCAAACGCTCGCAAAGTGCAAATCATCTAATCGCGCGTTTAACTTAAAATTACCAGCGCATGGCAGCAGCATTGACGGCGTAAAGAAAGACGCAAAGTTAATCAATTCTCAAGCGCTGCAGGCCTGCAAAGTGGCCGTGCATGAACTGCCAGCATCGATTGCCGGAGTCAAAGCGCGCTTCTGGAGAGCTGATCTCTTTGATTTTTGGCGGTGGCTGGTAAATAGCAAAAGTAATTAAAATTCTCCTCACGAGCAGAATTGAATTCAGTGAGAAGTAGAAACTGGCGTTGAAATTAAGTGTGCTCTGCTGGTGCACAAACAACGGCTATTTGAATAAGTTTTATTATGGTAATCTGGATGTAATTCTAATTTGACCACAAAAAAACAAGATAATCTAACATCTGTTGTTATCAAAATAGGGCATTATAATACTCCAACTCGGTGTTAGGCAATCAAATGAACGCAAATTCAATAAATTTTATCACATACCATCAAAACCCTAAATAATTTAAATTAATTTTTTTGCTTTCGCTTATTTTTATTGTTTTACGCTCAGAAATCTAAACATATTTAAGACTAGTTTCAAAAAAACCTAAGTGCTTATATAAAAGTAAGTTTTAAACAGTTTAAATGGCATTTTATGATAAACATATTTTTTTACTTGCGTTGCTTAATTGGTTTTAATATACATATAAGAAGTATTTTTAAATTCAATTATTCTATTTGATTTGCATTTTTCCAGCAGCCAAATTAAAGTTTACCTTAAAATTTATTATATAAATATTTTAATTCTAATATATTTCAAAATGTAATTACTATTAATAGTAAATGTATTTTCCATTTTTTTCCAAATATAAATATCTT
Organism: Diploeciton nevermanni; assembly: GCA_027575565.1. Lineage (NCBI taxonomy): Eukaryota > Metazoa > Arthropoda > Insecta > Coleoptera > Staphylinidae > Diploeciton > Diploeciton nevermanni. Next base: position 8,986,263 of record JAODIE010000004.1, read on the forward strand.
CTATTGTTATTTCACTGTTGCACATTGATCTAACTATTTTCAAACATAGTTTGATTTTTATTTCCGTAAGTTCTATTTATTTTCTTTGTTAAATTGACCCATGCATTAAAATATAGCTACAAAGCCATATTCACACAAATAGAAACAAACCACATTGCAACCATAAAATGCCACTTACCGTAAACGGCAACAGAAGCTCGTGCGTCTCATTGCCTTTCCACAGCTGAGAATCCCTTGGCAATAAAGACAGATCACAACCCAACGCATCGATTCTCTCCTCCAACTGTGTTTGAATACGCTGCGGAATAAATTCATTCGTTGGCGTCGTAGTAGATCCCGCCATAGTGGAGGTCACTGTCGACAATATTGCCTGCTTGGTTGCCAGCTTTGATGTCAAGCCAACTATCACTCCACTAAAAAAATCCGCATGCATTGTTGTCGGCGAGGTCATCGCCGTGATTTTCCGCGTGGTGCTTGTACTCTCTGAGAGCGCAAACTTTGGTGCACCTGGAGAAACATGACTGGAGTTGGTCAAGCGTACATCTGATTCTGTGAAGCTTCTCATTGAGGTTACGGTGGTGATGGCGGGTTGGAAACTCGCGACGTTTGCCACAATAACAGGCAGTGGACTCGTTGCCTGCGTGTTCACTTTGTTTTGCGGAAGTGGTGAAGTTACAATCGATCTTGGTGGAGTTGGCGGCGTGGAAGAAGGTGAGCCGACGCCGAGAACTAGCGATGAGGTCATTTGAAGTGTCAGTAAGCAAAGGACTGAATGGTATTTCATCTTTTATGAGTTTTGCTTGTAGAAGAGACTTGTAAGTTTAACCAAACATCACTGATGGTGAAGATATCAATCTAAAAGGCAAGAAAAAGCCAAGTCAGATAAAAATAATATCTTGGAGATTTTAGTGATGGGGCTAAAAAATGGGGACAAAAAAATAATTATAATAAAATAGCTATTTTTTTTCTTCTAATTATCTTTAGTATCCACCATCAATTCTCATAAAAACAAGAATAAATATGGTAAAGTGCAATATTTCTATATTGACCCCTCAGTTTTACATACTTTTCATAGAATATTGATGAAACCATATTTATTAATATTATGAATTTTTTATTCCTGCGATTTATTGCCATCCATCTGAGAGGAATCAGCCTTTTAAAGTCTTCCACCTTCCCAACCAGGAATCAAACCCGGGTTTCCTAAGTGAGAAGCAGGCGCCATATTTAATACACCATTTTTTACTATAACGTCGTAATGATAGCAAATTATTAGCAAACTGTATTAATTAATACAAATGCACACAAAACCAATTGCAATGGTTGACCCTAATATTCAAATTTGTTTGACAAAAGTCTTCATTTATAAGAAATTGAAAAATTTTCTCACTGCAAAGGGTAATAATATAGAGAAAAAAAAAGATAAAATAAGAAAGAAATAATGATTTGTAATTATATTTAAAGTAAATTTGTTTATTTCTTCTTGATTCCATATGTTTTTAGTTAAACTTAATGTTTTAATTAACTTAAGTTCCATGAAGATAACAATAAACTAGAAAATTTATGCTTTTATATGCTAATAGTCCATTTTAAAGTAATCTAGATAGAATATAGATAAGACTTTAATCATAATAATTGTGTTAAATGCTTTGAATAAAATTACAACCTATTAACAACAAACTATATTGATAATTAACGCAAACTCACGCACAATACCATATTTCACAGCTGCTCTGCACAGTTCTGCCTCTGCATCCATGACAACTCAATTAACCCCACCGTAGTGTTGGTTGCCTATCACTCATGCCAAGTGCGCGTTAGAGTAGATTCCCCGTAGATGCAAGAGGATTATTATTATAGTCTGCCCTCGATCCGAATGTCATTTCATCAGTAATTGTTGGATTGTAATTTATGTTGTTTGTCTGTGTTTGTTGCAGTTGAATAGATCGAGATGTAGATTAGAGTGGGAATATGGACGACAGACAGTGCAGGATGATGCTACCACCAATTAGACAATCCATTCAATAAGTTTGCGCCCGAATGTCGCCGTCGTCCTCACTCCTGATCACGTCCATTCGGCACAGTCTTACGTAATCCGTTTCCACCCTCGCATTTGATATCGGCCGCCACTGCTTTCATTCGCGCGCGATTTGCCAAATTACACTTCGGTCAAAATTCCGCACATCGATTTTTGCTCGAGGCAAACACAACCAGTTGGCTGGAATTGAAAAGAAAGTATCCCGTCTGTTGCAATATGCAATTTTCCACAGAAGAAAATATTCTTGCAAGATCAACATCCTGACTGGAAAACAAACCGCCGCGTTTCGAACACCGGCTGCAATACCGTAATGACCCAATGCATTCCGGCGTTAATTAATTAGGCAATAAATTGAGCAAGGCAACCGCGAGTGGCGCGCGCAAAGCGAAGGAATTGAAGACGTAGAACAAACTTGGTCTTCCTTCAGGGAATTTTTATTCTTCTTCCATAGCGTTATTCTTTTGTTTCAGCGGTTCGAGAGCGATTCAATCAAATTATGCTGCAGTGGGAATATTTGTTCTAGGAAATGGAAAACGGGAAACTCTTTATAATTGGCATGAAAAGGTCAATATTGAAGAGAATGATTTTATTTTAAGCAGAAGTTGTAAGTGAAAGAGAAAGCAATTTGTCAGATTATGTACATTTGGTTGCATAAGTGTGCAAAGAGAGAGTTTTCTGCAGGCATCTTAGATTTGGTTAACAAACTATTAATTTTTCTACAACGTTTCTAAATTAAAAGATTTCAATAATTTTCACAAGAGTTTTTCATCAGTATAAGATTTTACGATAATACGTTGACAACGCACAATACATCAATAAGGGCGTAACTATTTTCCCACACAATATTTCACAGTTGTATTTAAAGTGTTGCTTATTAATATTAATTCAAACAATATATTACAATGAGTTTCATTAAACCGAAACATCCGCAATATATTAAAGGTTTTCTATTTGCATCGTTCACATTCATTTATTGGCTGTGAATTAATGAAATAGAATTGTTCGTGATGTGTAATCAATTATACACATATGTATTAACGGAAATCAAACTAACATTTATATTCAAAATAAAATGTATTTTCATATAATAATATTATTTATGATTATACCATTAGTATATTCTTCTTTAAAATCAATGAAAACATTAAACATTTAAAGTAGCCTAGCAATTTAAAGCAATTTAAACTATTATTCTTTTGCGTAGATCGGGCAACCTTACAATCCATAATGATTATAACTCCGCCGGTATGAAAACGAATGATTAATATTAAAATCATTATCCGGTTCAACAGACGCTTTCGAGATGCCTCCCAGATTGATATTCCCCGACGCGCTTAATTAATAGCCTCTTGTCCTCCCTTCGTGCACCGCTCAAGTCTGAATTCCAATTTTAAGTCCAATTACCTAATGGTTTTCAAGAATTAATATTCAGCAGCTTATCTTGCATCTCTTGTACCAGCAAATTTCCGAATGAAACACGTCCGGCTGAAAATCACGAGATAACTTTATCACTCGTATAAAATAATGCTCTATTTACTCTATTTCTTCCGAGTCTCCAACTTCTAGTCTCTGCCAGTCTTCGAATGACTGTATCGTATTATGGTTTCCCACTCAGGTTACAAGCGACGATTGCAGTGGGAATTTGCGAAATCGTTGCGTTTGAAATTCAAGTGCACTTAGTAGCGCATTACAATCTGTCCGAATCCCTGGCGGAATGTCGACGGCGTCGCCACAGAGTACCGCCGGCATACGATTTAATGCAGGCGCACAGCCCAAAACAACAACAAAGAGGGAAAAACTATCTGGCACTAAGCGCACTTGATGTCAGATGCCATACCTTCAAATTAGATCGGCAGTGGGGCGAATATATTGTGGTTGGAATGGGTTTGACAGATGTCATTAATAAAACTAATTTTGTCTGGATAATTTCTTCATGGTATATAGAGAAATATATAAATTACAAAGCTAGTATATTCAAAACTTGATTTGTTTTCGAGATGTTATAATATTTAAAGTTGAGATTTGATGGAGGAATTTGCAAAATAACGCATGCACAATTTTAACTGGTTTCAATTGGTTCGTTTTAAGAATGACAGATTCGGGCACGTTCGTTGTAAGACTGTCAACGGTTCCAATGATCTGTTTACTTGATTGCCTATGATTGATCGAACATTTCAATTTACTAACCTTGTTAGTTTTAATCACTAAATATACTTTTTAATTTCTAGTTATTCTCTGCGTTTGCAATTTATGATTTCATTTTCATAAAAACTTCTAGTTTCTCATTTGCTCATCTTTCTAATGAGGAGAATATGCACTTCTCTAAAGACATCAGTCTTCTCTAAAATGACACGAGCTGAATATTTTACTATTTACACGTCTGCATCTCTTCTCATTGCAACTTGTTAATCCACACACTTCATCTCCCTCTTTCCATCCTTTCCAAATATCTTCAAGATGATGAAAGTTTCCAACTTCAGATGGCTATACGCCATATCGAAGCTGGGCCTCACGCGTATAAATAATAAATTGCAAAATTAGAAAACTTTCTGCTCTCTGCTGTAGCGCATAAAAAATAATGGAGCATTTGCATCGACTCCCACGCATCTTTTTTCAAGTAATAAAACTTCCACGGATTGAATTTGTTAGTAAACAAGTGATTGACGACTTACAAGTTCTACTATAATTTCAACGCAACTTTAATACACCTGCTGAAACTTGGTAAAAATTTCGAAATGTTTACGTAATGTTCTCTGAGTAGTGAAGAGTTGTTTACTCATAGTCTAGAACATTCTGCATCGTTAACTGGGCTAATTTTCTTTCTGTGCCATTTAATTTTAATTATTAGTGCATTAATGCGACTTAGCAAACAGTTGCGAAGTTTGCTCGGAGCGCAGAGACACTCAGAGCAAGAAAAAACTGTTTAAAGAGCACGTTAAGAGAAGCAGGAATCGTGCCATCTCAAAGACAAGATCTACTCGAAAGTGTCCGAAATAATTCAGCGCGATGCTTAAACGCTAAATCGCTTTCCTCGTCACGTCTCCATTGTGTTGAATATTTCAGATGCGCAAATGCAGTCGAATGCAATTACAACGAGTATCCCAATCAATTTTTAATGCAATGGCAACTACAAACAAGCAGCTCTTGTAAAAAATAGTTTTGTCTCCATTAGCCACCATTCTCTATCTTTCTTTCTCTATTTATAACAATGCCAACGTTTCTATATTTCGATGTAGCATAGCTCACTGAATGATGATTATTGATTACGATTGTGTTTGAACATTCAACATATGGTAGCAAGCAAATATCATTGCTGCATGCAAATGCAAAGATGAAAGAGACAGGATGGAAATAGGGCCCGTTAAAGCGTGAATCGGGCACAATGCGTCCCTCGATTAGGGTTGGAATGATGGAACTTAGCCCAAAACGCTGAGAGGATTGGTGTATCCTGAAAGTATGTCTTTGCTGTGTGTGCATAAAGTTAGATCGTTTGTGTGGGGTGAGTGCGCAGCATGTGCTAATAATGTTCGCCGACGCCTCCGCCAACTTTGTTTGATATGCATCGAGCGGCGGCGGCTGCGACGCATAAATATGCATTTGTAGCGCGCATATGCTGCTAGAAAATTCAGTATTGGTGGGAATATTTCACGAGAACCAGATAATGATTAGCGCCTGTAGAAAAGAGCTTATGTAGTTGGATGCATATCAATTAGAAATATGTTATGGAAAATATTCATAAAGTCTACCATTGTATCTAATTGCTTGATAAACTGCTCAAATAAATATCCATAAAACTTTGTAAAGCGTTGTTTTAAATAAATTTGACGGTTGGTAGCATTAATTAATATTTAATTCAATGCATGCGCTTTAAAAAGGTTGCTCTGATTACAACTGACAAATGCTTTCTGGGTTGTCTAGAATTTAAAATTTTTAAAGCATGCAAACAATCATTTTACTATATTAGCTTTATTAAGAATTGATGGCATGTTTGAAAGAAAATAAACATTTCCATCCCACAAATGTTTTAGAAATTCATATATTCTAACTTATCAAAAGAGTCTAATAAGTTGCACCTTGCATACCCTTCTTTTACTCACTCTAAAAGAAAAAAAAAACCTTTTTCTTCATACATTTTTTCATAATATATGTATTCAGCCCATAAATATTCAATGATAACCTAGCCTGATTCTTCTAGTTTTCGTACATATCACAAATTCCCCACACAATTTATCCACATAACCCCCAAATAATATAAACAGCAGACACACCTGCATGATGCGATCAACCCGTGGAAAATGCGCGCGTTCCCTGCCACTCGCACGTTCAACCCTCCATCATGTCCTATGCTATCCCATCGTGCTTCAACTGGGAAATGCTTGTTATGTACACATTTAAGTTTTGACAAGGACGCACTCATTAATTACAGTATGCATCTATAATAGCAAGCGTGCCGAAAACACGCGCAACGCCACATATTTGTTTCAGGCCGGAGGTGGCGTTTTTCAGGATTCTCACCGCTCCACAGATTAATCGCAATTTTGCTGACTCAAAAGTACGACAACAAATTCCCAACGCTTTTATGCGACGACTCCCAGTTTTTCCTTTCCTTCAACTGCTTTCAAAGACCCGTCGAGCGAAAATACTCGCGAATAAAGCCTTAACTTTTTGCCGACATTAAGCGAAAAGGTTTTGGCAAAAATACTCCTCATAATCGAGTGAATCAAAAGGGGTCGTCATGGATTTAAAACATTATAGCCACAATAATGACAAACACAGTTTATGGAAGAAGATTTAAAGTAGTTGGGTGGAAATAATTTGAAATTGAGAGTAACTTTGGCAAGTTAAGTACAATTTAGACAAACGGTCATTCCTGTGTTTTAAAACTAAATTCAATAGGTGTTTAATTGATTTAAATATCTTGCTATAATCGAGTATAATATCAAGGTACATTTTTATAACAGATCAGTCACAAAGTGATAGAAGCATAACCATAATAATTACCAATATTAACACAGTTTCTGGGGGAGATTTTTAAGGTAAGAATAAAATAAGTTATATAACTTTGGTTGTATATCAGACATGTTGATATTGAATTAATTAGTTTTGTTCTTACTTTACTTTATGATTTATTCCTTATGGTATATATTTTAGACCGTTTTAAATTTTTATTCTTTTATTTCAAATACTAAATTTCACCTCATCAATTTTCAAAACAGATTTATAATAGTTTGATAAAATCATATCCAACGTAGTCCCAAACACATTCCCTGCCATGACGTCAACCCATTTGGTAGTAAGATATTGCTGATGACCATAAATCACCAATGTACAACTGTCCGGATTTCAATCATTGTGGTACACTCAGTTGTATAACGTCCAGTGGTGTCCACTCATCAGTCTCGGGCTGTAAATTCGCTCAACTGCTGAACTAGCCCAATTGAAATTAAACTCATCATCAACCCCAGGCGCAATTCACGGATTGAGAATTACAAATGCTCTTCCTACCCATCAGTCACGATTATTTCGTTCCATTTTCGCAACAACACAATACAATTTTTCGTTGAAAACACATGCCAGCAAGCACACTCGAGATTAAATTCGTACACATGTCAAAATGGAAAATTAATTGAAAGTTTCGATAAACTCGCGCGTGTTTGCTGCCTGTGACTCTCAAACCTCTCGAAGCCGACCAGGATTAAACAACATCCCACCCAAGCCAATGTGCGAAAATTGCAAATTTAATAAATTCGCGCGATGAAAATCACGTAACGCTCAATTGCGAGCAGCATGCACGAGTGCGCGCATTTGGGCGAATTGAAAAAGGGAAATTCGTTATTAATTCTACATTTCTACGTTTTCTATTAAACTAGTCGTCGGGCAAATCCAGGCACAAATTGGAAAGTGTAATAAGGGCAACTGCAAATTGAATAGTAATTTTTCCACGCTTATAATTCGCGAGAATTGAATTAAACTCTAGGCAATTATGAGCACAAGTTGTTTTAATACAATCGACATGTGCAATTTATTCATTGACTTGTGTAATTTTAAATTATCAATTAATGATTCCACGCATTTCTAGAATGTGGTTTATTTGGTAGTAAAACTTTCAATTTTAACTATTTCATTTAATAAAACTATTTTCAGACACTATTGATTCGCTAAAACTAACTAGTTTTCATAACGTTAAACGCTTGAAAATTCTATTTAAAGTATCAAATCTAATAAAACATTTAATATTATAAACTGCGTATGTTTGGTTGCGTACCTCCAAGAATTTTTGCACATATCACTCTGAAGAAAATGGAATTAGCTCAGTTCAGAGATTGCATATTTTCCGAATGGAATATATACATATATATATATATATTAGACTGTTATAAATAAGATAAATAATTATCCGAGATACACAATCCCTAATAGCTCGGACTACCGCAGAAATTAAACTTGATTCGCTAACGTTTGTTACAAAAATAATTTCTACGCCCTTTTCAGTTTTGTTCACTTTGCTGTGCACTTGTTATCACCCGGCTCCGCCTCCGACAAAGAAAACTTTCCGCGCACCCACCGCCAGTTAAAATATTCATATTTTGCAAGCGTTGTTACTCTTCCGAACGTCTCTGACGCCAATGGTCACTTGACAAACTGCTCCATTGTCACTAAGCAGCAAGTAAACAAAAGAAAAGCAAATGGCAAACATAATAAGAGTTTTATCATTTCCTAGCAACTCCAACAATTTCCAGCCTTTGATGATACACAACCACCAAATGGTAACAATTATTGTCAATCTTCGAAAAGATTCTAAAAGCTTTTATCTTGCTTAGAACCTATTAAAAGATCTTCTGAATGACTCCCTAATCAAAAGAAATGTAACTCCCCTAAGACCTAACAGATCCTAGTGTTAAATATTATTTGCAGTGAATAATGATTAAAGTTGTTTCACAAACCTTTCACGCCGACAAAATGACAAGTTGCGTACAAATCACCAGCTCCCAGATAAGCTCCAGCGAGTCCAGAGGTGCACGTCTTCGCGAACGGCATAAAACTGTCCTTGCGACGCGCGAAGAATGAATTCATCGCGCACGCTGTTCCTGTCGGGAGAGTCTGGCGCACAGCAGAAGATGAGTCTGCGCGCGCGGCCCAGCGAATAATTGCGAACTGGACGGATTTCAATGATGCAGAAAGAGCGCGTGAACAGCCAAGGGATAGAGAGGAGCCGACAGGATTACAGCATCTGCAGGATCTACAGATACCGCATCCAGGGTGACGCCTAGTGATAGAATCTCATACTAGATAAATCCCTTCAATTGCTTCAATAAAGGAAACACCAACATTCGGAAGACTAGATTAAATACACTGTCTTATTCCCAGCGATGGGGTTTTTCTCGATATATCACGGGAAAATATACTCTAACCCATCCCGCATTCTCATCAGATCTGAAGAGCCGAATAGGCCACTCCTCTCCCATCGCAAGGAAAAGAGAGCATGACTGTTTTTTAAGAATTCTTTCTAAGAGTAAAAAAACACGGTTAGGTCGATTAACATCTATAAAATATAATATTCAAACATTTCAGAGAGTTAAAATATGTATGCCTCCGTGCATTGTATGACTCTTATAGAGTTGAGATATAAATAAATACGTATTTACATAATCAACACTACACTAAATTATATTATGTCTAAATATCACTTTATGATTAAATTAAGTCATGATATAAGTGCCGCTTGATGACGGATGTCTGTCGATACATCTGGGTTAATACTGGATTCTCCTGGGATAGTGTCGTATCCTTCTCTTTGATCTACACAAATGATAAAATGACATAATATACAAATAAATAGATTAGAAAGTCAATAAGGTGACAAAATTAGTAACAAAAAAAAACTTAAATAAGATGAGAATATTTAGTTCTTCAAGTTTTTGCTCGCATTTTGACTGATTTGCAAGGAATTTCGAATTCCGAATACCCAAGCCGCGCATGCGTTACTTTAAATTTCCCGCTCGGTTTTCAAGATTTTAGTATTATCTTAAAGTATTAAAATCGCAACACAAGAGCCCAAATATAATGCGCTTATTAGTGAATGAATGAGATACGCTTACATACCTACCTCTTAATCTATTCAGTAAAGATAACACAGCAAGTGCGCCGAGCAAAGCAGCGCCCCCACATGTGTACGTAATTACATCACGATAATACCGTACATCTGCAGCAGACTTGTGCCTGAAACACACAACACCTTCAATATAAACCACCCAAATCAAACACTGTTTTACGCCATACAAGTCCTGAATTATAACCACTGCAATGCCGTTAGCGAATTTATCACAGAAACTCATGATTCCATAAACAAATGCCCCGCTACCAGTTTTATCGCCGATAAGGTCAGCGGTAATGCCTAGACTCGTAACCAGGATAATGCTCCCTCCAACGCCGAAGAATACAGCCACTCCGTATATTTCATGAGCTACAAAATCATGTCCAGCACGGAGTTGAATCCAAATACAAGCTGCTACTCCAAGTAGGCACCCAAATAAATACGATACCTGTAATATTTTTAATATAGATTTTAGTGTCTAGGAAGCATATAAAATTGTACACATACCCTCCTACCAAATACCCTGTTCAACCACCCAATAAAAAACGACGAGAGAAAACTCCCAATGAACATCACCAACGGAATCAACGCCAATGCACTTGCAGCCATGTGCAGCGTCTCGTGCAAGTACAACGGAATAAAAATCTGGCTCAAGTTGACAAACAGCCTAGTGGACATATAAACCACAGCCACTTGATACACTTGCACGCTACATAGCAGGTGCATAACGCTAACTCTCTGCTCACCACTTCTAACATCATTTCCAGAGTTGGTCTCCTTGACTCCAATATGAAAAATAATAGAAGCTACAATTCCAACTCCCAGACCAGTCCAAACAACCTCCTGAAATTTCCACCCATCGCTAGGTCCAATTTGTGCTGCATTATCACCGTCTTCAATGTGTAATGCAAACCATGTGATCACATAAACCAGCACGTTGGATATCACAGTAAAGCCATATCGGACGGCAGTTAATTTCGTGCGATCGTTATCATTCGGTGTAATCTCAGGAATGAGCGATAGGTGAGAAATTTGAACGGATGCCCATCCGAATTGGAATATAATCACAAACATGCAATAGTAGAAGAGTTGTGATGACTTCGGTGATGCTTCACAGGTTGGACACGGAGCAAAAATGAAGGGGAAGCTGAAGAGGACACAGATTGTCCCGATTAAATGCCAGATTTTCCGACGCCCGTAACGACAAAGCCAAGAATTATCTGTTTGATCTGATTGATACCCAACAAACGGAGTCGCTAATCCATCAGCAATCTAATAAGATTATAATCGAGATGGCGTTAAGGTCAATAAATAACTTTTGTTTATATGTATTACCTGTCCTACTAATAGAATTACACCCGCTTCCCAACTACTAAACTCCAGCACCAAGGTGAAGAACACCAGGAGGTAGGTGAACCACATCGACGCACAGACATCATTGAGGACATGCCCGACGCCATAGGCGAATTGCAATCTGTAAGGTACTCGACTATAAATCTCGGTGTAATCGTGTCCAGGCAAAGTACTCGTCTCCATTGTTAAATGCAGCAAACTAGCTGAGCTTTTATACTAAAAACGATCAAACTTGTGTTACTTTTATTTATTACATATTACATTACAAGTTACATGCTCTCAATTAATGCTTCTGGTTATACAAAGTATGCAATGGACGTGCTGAGTCGCGAATAAATCCCTGGAAACAAACTTAAACCTGTATATTGGGGTATTTTTCTCTAACGTTAACAATATAGCCAACAATTAATGATTCAAACTTAATGCTGTTCAACAGTCAACTACCAGAGAACTACTGCAACTAATCATAGTTTGGCATGCATACTGCTAAATTGTGAATTGATAACCAAAGCTCATGAATCATGTGCAAAGTTAACTGTTAGTCCTTATGACATCACCAACACAAGAATATTCATTATTAGCAATCAACTACTGCCACTGATAACGACGACATTGTCACTAAACGAGCTATCGAATTAGCGAAATAATCAGACTAAGTTATCAGTTGATTTGTGTACTTAACAATCCACAAACTGACCAGATTCAAACATGCCATTTGCTATGCATAACACATAACGTGAATGATATTTCTACTTACTTGCTAGTAATTTCCTACCAAATATGCATATCCACCGTCATGTGTTTGATCGCCTAGATCGTATTTCCATAATTTTACGAATCATGACAACATCGATGATCACTTGTTTTATGTAATTATTGTCTTGGAATTATTCGACTGGCGCGTGATTATGCCACGCGAAAACATCACTGATCTACCGCCGAGATGTCATGAGCTAGACTAGAGAAATGGTAGCCAATCGTTTCACTATGAAATTATAAATACGATTGCGAACTCGGCAAAAATACCGCCGCGTATAAGTTTACTCATGCTTGCATTCCGTACTCGTGTCAAACACAAAACTAGAGTTGTGAACTGGGATGAGATACATATGACCGAATGAGGAAAGAAGTGAGACGAAGCGAAAAATAAAAGAAAATTACCGAGAAGTAATTCACAAACCAAAGCAGGAAACAGATAAATGCTCGGGATTGTATCAATTTGCACCAAGGCCATATGGTAGATGTAATTAACAATACTCGAAATAGTTGTGGAGACTTTTTGTCTCCAAAACAATGCAATAACGAATTGAACAAAAGATACTTTAATTTTCAATTGTTTTGTGTCAATATAGGCAACCTTAAATTTATGACTGGTATGAATGTAGTTTCAAAATTTAAAAAAAGTATTATAATAAATTACTAAACTGCATTTGTATTACATAAGTTTGTTATATCAGACTAATTAAATAATATTATAAACTTTAAAAATTTGTATAGTAAATGTTTTTGAAACAAATATTCTTCTCTATTGTAGGCATCTTGTTATACAACACTTCATCACCTTAGTTTACAAGCTAACCTCTGTGATTCAATCTACAATTCTAAACCTTCCAAGCAGTGTGGTCATAATAAACGGTTATATCGTTTATGTTACACATTTTAAGTAATTATTATACAGTAATACAACAGAGCAATCTATTTCATTCAATTAGAAACAATGGCTGATGTACTGGATATCAACGACGCTGTAGAATTGGAAGTTGATGAAGAAGGAGATCGTAAGTTAATAACTTCTCAAAGTAATCCAAACAATTCACTTAATAATTTCTTCTTTGTTATCTAGAGACTGTGGCTAGGCTTAAGGACAAAGTAACAAAGCGTAAAGGGCGAGGATTTGATGCCGATGCTAGCAGTAAAGCCGAAAAAGTTCAAAACTATGAAAGTGTAGATGGAGATGAAAATGGTGAACATAGTGGACCACAGAAGTGTAAGTAAAATTTTGGAAAACTTTGGATTAACTTATATATTTCTAAGCAATTTGATTGTATTTTTTGTTTAGCTGTAGAGGGATGGATCTTATTTGTAACTTCAGTTCATGAAGAAGCTTCAGATGAAGATCTTAATGAAAAATTCTCAGAGTATGGCCTTATTAAAAACATAAGTTTAAACTTGGACCGGCGTACGGGGTTCTTGAAAGGCTACGCGTTAGTCGAATACCAGAATTATGAAGAAGCAGATGCAGCAAGGAGAGCTCTCAATGGATCAGAAATTCTTGGGCAGACCATTGGTGTGGAATGGTGCTTTGTCAAAGGTGCAAAAAAGTAAGTCACCCTAAAACACCTTGTTTTATACATTATATTAGAGTACATAACGGTGTTATTCTAGGGTTCGACGCGGCCGCAAATCAAAGCATTGAATGGAACTTTGGAACAGGATTTGTAAGCAGAATTGAATTTTATTTATGTTGTACTACCAATTGGGATCACTTTTTTATGCGCTGTATGAACCAGTAAGCAATAAACAACTAGGATCGGAACGTTGGGAAAAATGAGTGTGCAAACACTACTAGCATACAATTATTATTAGGCAGTTGATAAATATTGATACAAATCTTTTCGTTACAAAAAACAGGGCATTGTTTCACCACCATTCTCACAACGCGACGCTTGCGAATTGCATGGGCCGAGCGGGCGTGCACGACCCCATCGAACATAATCTACTTGTATATCCACATATGTTACATGTAAAATATCAATTATAGCCTAAGAAACACATCATAGGATGAGCCCCGGCATTCCTAATCGACACATCAACCAGCAAGTCGCGTAGAAAACAATCGAACCGAGTTCGTGGAATGAAATAGCGGACACAAACGTATTGTATGTACACACGCCGAGGCCCACCAAGCTTGTTCAAGCATTGGTTGGAATTGTAACTGTAATTTTAGTTGAATGTGAAAAAGCCAAGTTATTGTTCTGTTCCAAAGTCTTAAACATGAATTCCGCAATACTCTAAATAAATTACTTTTCACTGCCGCGATTGCACAAAAATAAACCATATAAATTAATACTTTGTTTCACATAATATCATTCGAGTAATTTCCACGTTAAAATACATTAAAATTTATCACTTGTTCGCACTTGATCTTCATCGTCGTTACTTGTTGTTCGTCAAATATGTTCCGCTTAGTGCATTAGTGTTATTCCCTTCAGGTAGAGGGTTATCTTACTTAAACTTTACTTCTCTTTATATATTATTTTCTGCATATGACTTGAATCGAAAATTACTTGTCTTGTCCCTTAAGTAAACCTAATAATTATCAAAGTCCTGAGAGTGCAACAAAACACTCAGACTAGAGAAAATTTTTGTTGACACGTGCATTATAGTACCATTATTATAGAAAAAGAATTACTTAACGCATCACATCAGACTTATTATCACCTAGTTTCCTTTCCATAATAAACATCAACTCTTCCCACCTTTTGATACTGTCGTGACATGCGAGTGTCAATACTGCTATTGCAAAATGGAGAAAATACTTTCCCAGCCTATCAATAACGTCGAACCCAATGCGTGTGTCACGTAATAAAACAATATGAGATGTGACAACAATCCCGGTATGATAAGACCCGCACACGCCATTAACGTGTCGCATTAGAGTAACTCGTTGATAGAACGAACAGGAGGGCAACAAACTGTTGAACGGATCCAACATTGAGAGTGACTACACTAACGGGGCACACATTGACGACTCGAGACGACATCGAGCACTCATTTCCAGAGCAATACTCGAAGCCACGTCGAGCCACGCTTATAAATTACTTCTTAACATCGAAAACACGGATTGTTCGTAAAAAGCCTCACATGCAATGCATTCGCTCCGCACTGAGCGTCATTTTGTTTGTCTAAGTGTGGTTTCGCTTTTTCTGCCGTCGCGGATTGAAAAATACGAATTGTGAATCGACCGCCCCCCCCCATTCTTCCCGACCTTAATATCACAAGAAAGTATACGAAGGATTAAAAAAATACCTTTAAAGCATGATATCGCCCGAGCGACACCGCGTAGGGTGGAGGAGTTAGGTTAAGGGTTGCGCGATCGACAGGATTGAAGCTAGCGTGGCGATTGAGGCGTGCGCGTCGGGCGCTGGCCGATCTCAGACCATCACCACCGCCTCCTTTCCGCAGAATAGGAACGGGTACTGATCGATCATCGTCTGCACGATATCTTCCAGGTAGGGTCGCATTTGTTCAAAGCGTCCCATATCGCTGAATTCAATTGGTAGCAAAGTAGGCCACCAACAGATTGCCAAATTCTTGCTGTCCATGCTGTTTAATTTCGAGTTTTCTGCAACCCTACAAGAAAAGACACTCATAACCGTTGCAAATGTAATCTAAATCATTGAAAAAAAAGTATTAAATGATGTCATACCTGACAAAATGCTGGAAAACAAACTTCAGCACTTGGAAATTGATCGCGGGGAGTTTTTCTAGCATTCGCCGCAAGGCAAGAACACGACAGCTGCGGTCCGACTTGAAGTCACTGTTGCCCGTCGTAGTTGCCATTGGCTTAATGCGTGTTCCTGCAATTTCCTCCAGTTCCAGCATTACATCTTCTTCGAAAATAGGCGGCAGTCTTTTGGACACAAAATCCTTTAACGCAGTCGCCACGGCGTTCACAGGGACATCCAGTTGGTGAATATCAACATTTTGATCTTTAAACAAAAAAAAAACAACTATAATTCATAGTTCCCTTGAGAGACATGCAAGTCTTACCCTCTTCAAACTTCTGGAACAACAAATCGACATGCGCCCGGTTGCCAGGAACGCGATAAATCCCCTCGGAATCCAGCCCCTCATTCTCAATAAATTTGACACATTTTTCTAGGAATAATGGCACGAAATTTGAGTCCGACTGTATGAAGTCGGCGAGCTTCGACGGAGCATTGCTGCTCGACGATCCCGACTTCTGTTTCAGCTTGGCAGCTTTCTTCTTATCGCGTTCCTTCCCTTTATCTGCAACTTTCCGAAGTTTTTCTTCCTTCAGGCGTCGTTTTTCCAGTTTGGAATCATCTTTAGCTTTTTGTTTTTCACGCTTTCGCATCAACTTCTCGTCTTTGAGCTGAATAATACAAGAACACTTTAAAACTTTTCACTCACAACAAGGGATAATAAACTACCATGGGTGAATGGTTGTCACGTGGTGATGAAACATCGAGACTGCTGTCGTCTTCGTGGATAAGCCCATAGGAATTCACCTTTCCAGCGTAGAGGTCTGGAGAGTTGAGCTGGATATTCATGTTGTGCGTGTTATGCAAATCAGGTGGAAGTAGAACCATCGCAGGGATAGGCATTCGTTTCTTTAAACTTGAAGAACGCTTCTGGAATCGTAGACGATCCGCAGTCCCCGCAAAAGGTTCAGGTTCACTTTGATCAGTGGAATCCGAATTTGATTCGCTAGGAACTGAAAAACGAACAAACTATAATTAAAACCAAGACGAGGCTAGAAAATTAGAGAACCCACTGTTGAGTTTATCTGTTTCCAACTCTGTAGATGGTGCGCTATGTGCCGATGGTAACGTAAACCCTCCTCCAAGTTGTGGCACTCTCGGTGGTTGCACAGGAATAGCCGTACGCTTCTTCCGGGTTCTCTTATGAGTACCAGTCTTACGTGCAACCTTCGAATGCACTTCGCTAGCACGTTGTCTTCGTTCTAAACTGCTCCATTCGCTGTCTGTCTCGGAATACGCTAAAAATTGTAAAATAAACAAAAGTTGCTTAGCCCCAAGGTTACACGTACATGGTTGTCCCTTTTCACGTCGCTGCCGTAGTTTACTCTTACCACCGGCGACGGCGTCCTGCACCAACGTGTACATATACTCAGCCTCGGCACCTCCATGAGGATACATAATGTCCTTCACTTGGGCGTACTCTGGTCCAAGGTCTACAACTTCCGCCGATGCTAAAGGGGCATTGCCATACTTATTGCTACGTTTGTCCTTACCACTAACGTTCATACGGGCAATCGCCTCAGTGACGACCGAGAAATTCTTGAGATTCAACTTTCCCGGTTGCTATAAATCGAGCATGTCATTAGCACACAGAGTTAACAAATACTTACTTTCCACTCAATAGATACAGTCACACTCATAACATGCACACAATGTCAAATTATCATCAAAATTACTTGGTAGATAGGTAGGTAAGTAGATAAAAACCACAATCAAATCTACCACTGCAAACGAAAGGGTGTCAGAATGTCCCATGTCTCAAATATCGGACTGAATGTGAGAGTTCAGAATAATAAAGTCAAACAACCGTTTACGATAATGAATGTAAAGTCATTCTGAACAAGATCAGCAAATCGTTTACCCAATTTTCTCCGAACACCGGATTACGCTGTAAAAGCAACTCATTAATACGAGGCCGGATGGCAAAGCGCGTGAAGAACATACAATCTAAACATGTCAATAATAAGTTTATACCTTGAGAGTTTGTGATACTCCCTTGGGACGCGCCTTAGGAGCGGTGACATGTCGGCGGCCAGTCGTAAACGCATGCCCTCCGTAGTTATTCCAACCGGTGGAAAGCGGCACACGAGACTCATCGCCGTCTAAAAATACAAATGAATTTATCTGATTGTAGACTGCCAGGATATACTCAATACTAACGCCATAAATCACCTGAATCGTGTGTGGCCAGAGATTCGCGTGATCCGCTAATGTCAGCTGAGTTAGAAAGTTAGTGCAGTTAGTTTCAGAACTTACAAGAATAGTTATGTATTATTTCATTAGTTCCGATGCTGATGACAAATTACGGCAATAAACTACTTACATGTGATCTCATCCAAGCTGGTTTGTGATGCAGAGAGGATCGGCCCACGTTTCGAGTGGGAATTCATGAGGTGGTCTGGTGGAGCTGGCTCCGGTGGTGTTGTAGGTGGTGGATAAACTTGGAAACCTAGCATTGCATAATACAACTTAGTTTATATTGTGATGACGCAAAAATATATCAAATAGATAAGATAAAATAAAATAACTTCTAAACAATTAGACAATTAGTTGTGGAAAAACATGCAATGTTGGGAAATGTTTCAACTCAAATAGAAAGCAAATTAGTAAAAACTTTCTATACCTAAATGTAAATGTCGCTTTTTCATCGACATAATATCTCCATTTTCACTACCATACATGTAGATCTGGGAGTACTTATCACTATGATCACTCTCCTCAGGACCATCGGGCAGATGCTCGTAGTTCTCGCTCCCGCTTCTGGGACACAAACAGAACAACATCTCAATAAATGATATCGCAAAACTTGGATGAATCAAGCCAGTTAAAACTATCGCATACCCATCGTTCAATTTCAAATGGTAACTTTCATGCCGAGGCGGCGGTAGTGGATGTCCATGTGCACGATGTGTGCGCGGATGCTCCAAGGTCCCTTCGCCGCTATCCACCATCGCGGCAGGTTCCTCCATATTGAACGCCTGTTCAATTTCTGGTTTCTTATCCCACACCTCCTTGAAGAACGGCGTGTAGAACGCAGCTGTAAGCCAAGCATGCGGAAAGTGAATCAATCATTCATGACGCCGCCGCTGCAACCTGCATGATGTAGCGAGAAAGTTAACGAAATAAAACTTACTTTTCTGCTGGCAGGACGCGTTCGATGTGATGAAGTGCGCGTGCAATCGGTCCGCAGTGGCATTGCCCTCTTGCAGGAGCATGTGAGTCATGTCGTTGTTATAGAATGCATTGCCGCTTCCCTCGGTGACAGCCATAATTTGAATCGGAAGGTTGGGAATGTTCATCGAGAAGGCACTAAAACAGATGATATTATTGTTCAACCGGAAGCACCAGGATAGTAGCCCATTAAGGATAAAGAGCAATTAAAATTCTTACTTGAGTGTGGCGAGTGATGCTTTTCTCTTGGCCGAATAAACCAAAATAAACCCGTGTACCAACTCGTCTCGGAATGCATTCGCGCCATGGAATGATGAAATAATCACTTCGACCTTCCTCTTCGAATCCCCCAAGTATGTCTCAAGGATAATACTCCGTTCAGCTGAGAGGAAGCAGCACTGATGCGACAGCAACGGTGCCAGAACGTTCTCCACCGAGAAGGGATCTCCGCAGAACATACACATGATGATACGGATGTCCGGCTCGCAGTCGATTGATACAGATTGATAAATATTAAGAAAACCAGCACGGTGATGGATACTCTGAACCAATTGATGCAGAGCATCGGAAACCATCTGCTCGTCACTAGTCTGCTCCATGCAGATATCCATGAAAGGACACTGTAGACTATCTGCAAGACTCTGACCTTCTTCCTTCAACTTCAAGATATCTTTTTCTTCTAGAAATGAGTCAGGAAGGAACAACAACACTATAGGTAGTCCTTGAAAAGGTAGCTTATCTTCTTGTTCCAAGTTAGAAAGAAGAGTCTTTTCTAAACTTTCTCTGATATACTCAAACGACTCCGCATTGGAATAAACGCAGAAACTTCCATGGGGGACAAAATCTGCCGTGCGGAATGAATTATGAGGCAGTCCAACATCCCCAGTGATTATCCTATAATCCAGGCTGTAGAACTGACAGTCAATTTCGTACTCATCATCCTCACATTGCGCGCGAATCTTTGCTGCTAGTTCTTCAGCCAGTTCATTCGCACCAAGTAAGACTAGGTTGAGCTGGTTATTGTCCGAGCTAAGAAGCCACTGTGTACTCCTGCTCCATGAAGAAGGCCGATGTGCTTTTGTCGCGAGAATACGCTCAATTAAAGCATCCATGCAATTTGGAAATGCTGGACAATGTTCGCGAATCGGACAATGTACAAATCCCAAGTGTTGAAACAGCATTAATTTCCTATCCTGATCGAGCCTATCTAACATCTTGTATCTGAAGTCATCCTGTAAAACATCCGTGATCTCTTTAATGTCTTCCTGTGTGATGGTTCCCGACGGTGCTATGCTTTTGAAGTGATAAAATAAGTCCGCATTTTCCAGCAGGAGTTCCTGGAAATTGTGCTTGGCATTTTCGATGAGTTCACGTTGATGTGCATCGTAGATCTGTTGACAGTCGTGTTCGGACAAAGCTTCGAAGCATTCACGACCCATGAAAAGCACTCTGACTTCTGAAAGATGTTTTCCAGGTGTGACATAACCAGTATCTTCTAATAATTGTTTAAACTGCTTCTTCCATCTATACGTCAATCAACAACAAGATATTAATAAGTATTTATAAATTGATTACAGTGCTGAATAAGCAACATACCTCTTTGGCATCCTATGAAATGGTTGTTAACGAAGGAAAGCAGTTAAAAGAAAAGAACATTAGTTAGCGGCTATACCCAATTAAATGTTAACACAGCACCAATTTTATAATAACCTTAGTAAAGACAATTAATAACCTGACATACTCTAATCGCTTCTGCTCCTGTTGCATAACGTTGACGTGATTTTTGAACACAGTCTCCGCATCACTCGTATCCAGGACATCGAACGGAATTCGACTGTCTTCTGAATCAGATACTTCTGTCCATGGCATGTCCTCGGGACATTCGAAGAAATACTCCGAGAATGACGGATGTGACTTCAGGTACTCCTGTACTGATGGCCAATCACTAAAAGCAAATGAGTAGTAAATAAACAAGCAAACAAGTGACTGTTCTGTTTAGTTACCCATCAGTAAATGTATTGATATCAGGGACTAGATCATGTAAAACACCAGGAAGCAACTCCATAAAATGCTGCACCTTTTTCGTGACTTGCTCATCCTTCAGCTTCTTGATATGCCGCCGGAAGAGCCGCTGTGTACCATCCAATCCAAACAACTGTACGAAATAAATCCACTCTTTGTGTGAATTCAACTTCTTCACTGTTTGCGACCACAACGCACGCGAATCCGTCACATGAAGTCTTATAAGCCGAAGGAAAGCTTCACTAGCAGCGTCCATCAGCTCCTTGCGTCCCCTGGATGCCTCCATGTAAGTCACAACTTTCGCCCGAAGTTTACTCCGGTCAATCATCTGCGCAAGCAGAATAAATGCGAGGTCTACATTGACATTATCATGCGCTGATGTCTCCACCACTGGAATGGCTCCTTTGTATTCTTTGCGCTGCACCAGTCGGTCCACTTCCCGCAGGTAGCTCTCATTGGCGTCGTCGTTCTTCGTGCTAACCAACACAACAGGCTTTTTTGTCTTGACGAGATTGTTCAGAATAGCCGCGACGAACTCCACTTGTTTTTCTATCGTGCGACTGGGTACAACTGACACGTCAAAGATACAGATAAATCCGTCGACGTTCATTTTGCCCTCGGGAAGGACCTTCTGCTCGTACTCCTTCTCAATCCCGAGTTGATTCTTGCAAATGTACATTAGTTTCTCTGCTGATTGGATTTTGGTTGCTGCACAACGCTTTACATAAGTTTCCATCTTCCCACCTACAAATAAAGCAGACAAACGAAAGATAAATAGTAATAACTCTCTATTTGTCTTCTACGCTACGCAAATAAAACTATTGATCACCTTTAAACGGTTGAAACGATGCATCATCGATAAACTCAGTCTGCTCGATTACACTAAACTGATAGTCGACACCTTCCTCGGAGGACTTGATAACTTCGCCCCACCAGAGAAAGTGATCGTTGTTGACGACGCGCCCGCTAAAGTCAGTCTGGCTGAGCACGGAGATGTGATCCACGTTGTAGTCGTCCGCCAAAGAACGCATGAAGCGATTGCACAGGCATGACTTCCCGATGCCAGTGTGGCCCTTGTCCTTCTCCATGCCGGAGAGGCCGACCACAGCGACGTTAATCGGCCGCACGCTTTCTGCCTTCCTTGCCATGGTGATATTCGTCGATTGTTTCACGCGATTATTTACTCACTTCCTGCCCTATGTACCATCGAATGTGTCCAGTCGTATAAGAAACCTGGCGAATCAACAAAGGAACATTGTCATATCAATTCCGAAGCGTGGTGTACGTAATCAATCTACGTGCGCGACGCTATGACACACGTGCAAACACCTGAACAAGTCAGCATTGTTTACAATGTCGCGAATGACTAATGATTATCGGAAATCATTCGGCATTGCGCCCGCAACTTGGCACGAATGCGCGTCGTGTTTAATATTTTCCTTCTCGCGAGTTAACTCCACTTGAGTAGTGCCAGAATGCGGTACGTGCAAGACACGCGAGCGATTTCATTAACTTCGCCGCTTAATTGAACGCGCTCGCGGGTTGTAATTCGCATCCTGTCAGGGATGAGGAGGCGGCAGGAGGCGCCTGCGAGATAATTTACGAGCGCGCGGCATGACAGCTCGCTTCGATTACCTGCGGGTGCAGCGTGCAGAAGAGTCCATTGTCCGTGGCGGCGCTCATCGCTCCTGAGGCGGCGCGGGCATGTTATCAGCGGGCTGCGGCACCACTCCCGGGGAGATTTTTCGCGTTAACTGCCGTCGGAAGCACCTCGTCTTATAAGCCTGGTGTTTTTGTCGCCTACGACCGGCGAGGAAGTGCTAGCAGGTGGAGCAGGAATGTCGCGGTGGCGAAGCGGGGCACGTATTCACAGCGTCTTGTTGTCGCACTCGCATTATCAACCGACCACCCACCGCCTTTTAGCTGGACGTGGACGCCATTACAGGCCGCACTGCTAGGTACTGGTACAACGGCGCGCACGAAGTCGACTCGGGCTCGGTGTGCTTCGCGGCGCTCGGCACTCATTCACGGCCACTGCGAATGTGTGCGCTGTGGGTGTGCGTCGTTGTGTGTCTTTCTGTTTGCAGACCTCTCCAGAGTCCCGCCGGGCGCGGCGAGAGGGGAGCGCGCAGCCCGAGAAGCGCTCGATAGACTGGGAGCGTGTGTGCCTGTTGGGCGCAGAACACGGCAACACGCCGGAAAACAGGAGCGCGACTGCAAATCGCTGGAGCGCCTGGAACGCTGAATGACTTCAATGAGATCGTCCATGTGCGCGTATCCTCCGCTTGATTGAAATTAACTTTCCAACGTGTTCAACTTAAAATGCATGAAATAAGATACATACCTGTCATATAACTGACTGCATAAACCATTCTCTCTCGCTGACTCATTTTCAGCATATGCAGCAAGGAAATCACGATTAGATATTTTTAAACAGCATCAAGTGATACCGTTAGAACAATCAGCGATAAAAGTTGAAGCGTGTGTTGAACACATCTCTGGTTCATGCATGCCAGACATTTAATCAACCCAGCCAGACGCGTTTTTTACTCCACACATGCCATGCATTCTTTATCAATCTATATAATTATAAAAGGGTTTCGAATCTTTTCAGCCATTTTAACAGGTCTTACCTGTAGGTTAGTATTGTTGGCAGGTTTCTTGAAACTTTCTAATAAAAGCAACGCGTTTCTAAGTGATAGACCAGAACAAATCAGTAAAACAACACTTAAAGTTTATCTCAGTGAACTTGAATTATTTATTTGTTTATATCAATCTCAGATCTAGAACAAATGTTAATTTTAAGATTTAAACAACGCCTACTAGTGACAGTCAAATAAAAGTAACCAAAGTCTCCAAATTTGCAATATTGGTTGCTCAATATTTGAACTAGTCGGACTTAAAGCAAATAAAAACGATACCTACGTCTAGAAAACATCAACACGTTTATTATAAAATAGTAATTATTGATAGTAATTGGTATATTGTGTTGCTTTGTCATTAATTTAGTGTTGATTATAAAGAATAGCGCAAAAATTACATGTAGAGGTCTCGACAAGGTCAGATTGGGGGAATTTACGTTCAACGCTAGTGGCTACTCGATTCCGCCGCTACTCAGCGCCAGCGTTAATGGCGGAGATCGGGCTTGACTGCATCGGGCTGCATCAATTTCGCGCTGCTTTTTTGTTATCAATGTTCAAATAATCGCACCTTAGATTTCAAGCTAGCTCCATTCAACCGGAGAGATCTCTCGAGCGTGGTGTATCTACGGTATTTGACGGCGTTTCTAGTGCTTCTGGAACACACAGTAAGTTGCATCAATTACGTTGCTTGGTTAGTTTTGTTGGTTGGGTTGCTGTTTATGTTCATGCTGACGGAAAATGGCTCAAAATACTGGTAAATCATGCACAAGATATAACTACATTGTGAACTGTTATCGTTTTAGAGATGGGTGGGTGCCGCTGCAGCTATAAATCATGTCGGAGTGCCACAAAAACAACAGAGAACCTCCACTTTTTTCACTATCCAGTGAAACACCGTGACCGTTGCGCAGTTTGGATCAAAAACGCTGACAAACCCGAGTTCGCCAATTTACCGGACTATCAACTGAGAAACAAAGTCATTTGTGGACTACACTTTGAAGATAAGTTTTTTGCAAATCTCGAGAAGCGCAGGTTGGTACACAATGCAATACCAACACTAGATGCTGGCTGCGACAGCACTTCTGATGACTTGGCTTATGTAAAGCAAGTGGAGATATTACCATCAAGCAGTGATGGAAACACGTTTACACTGTCATTGGATGATCTACAACCAGGTGCAAAAAGGCAGAAGATTGACTACACTGCAGATGTTCTAAACATAACAGAAGTGACTAAAGTTGAGCCAGAAGTTTACACAATTGACTCTTCATACTTCAATCAATCATTTTACAGCAATGATAATGTGAAGGATGTTATGGTTATTAATGCTGCATCTGCTGCAAAGGAAAACAGTGATGATGAACACGTTGATGATGAGGATTGTATGTTATTTGATAATCCAACAAGCAGCACAAGTGTGAAAAGAAGTCATTTGTCCAGTGATAAACCACTGCAAACATTGTTTTTTGACAACAATGATGAAGGCGAAGCTGAAAATGTGCAGATCCAAGACTCCAAAGGTAATATTATGATGACTAATCTTGCTTCCAGTTCAGCAAACAGAGTTGCAACTTTGAAATCAGCCAATGGGACTACAACAATGATCAAGAAGATTAAAATGACTGGGAATCAGAATCTACAGCCAATTACACTCTCCACGCAGTTGAATTCGAGTGGACAAGTCGTCAAGCGAGTGTTTAAAAAGGTAATATCCGCGCAAAGGCCATCAACATCTGCGTCACCTTTGAGTGTATCATCGCCAGTGAGAGTTGCTGCCAGTACATCAGCAATAGCACCACCAGCAGCTTCTGTTAACTTGAAGCAAACCCAACAACTGGCAACCAACACAATTCGTCTCACGAATAAGAATCTTCTGCGTTGCCTGAAAGGGCGACTCCCTGACAGTATTCTCGGAGCAGTTTCACTTCACCTGAACAAGAGGAGGAATGCAGTTACAGTGGAGGAACAGGAGTATGAATCGATGATTGTTGATGTGCCTAGTGCTGGACGCACTGCGCTTCGTAACTTTGGATGGTGCATTCCATCATCAACTGCGATGTTGAAGTAGAAGTTAATTCACCACACAAAACTATAGATAGAAGTATAATTGATTGATTTTTATGTTTATTTGACTTTGGATCATGGATTACTGTTCAATTTTCATCATTTACACATTGTGAAGAAGTTTATACACGATTGTATGGCGATAAGTTTCACCTGGATAGAGCGTAGCTTTCGGGAATTCTTTCTGTAAACACTCACCACAGAGTTAGGCATTTTTCTTTGTATGTTGTAATATTGTAATTGTCAATCATGGTAATGCTAAATGCTTAAATTACGAATGACTCACATGGTTAATGGCGTCTGGATAGTTTTGTGTCTCAAGACAGAAGGCGCCGTGTTCATAATAAGTTGCGTTGTTTTTGCCGACTAATGTATCTAATTTTGTAAGATCCTGCAATGGTGAATATGTACATGATAAAAGCTATCTAATTTTAATAATAGTTAAACTAGAATGAACTCATTTCCTCTCACATTGTGGTCACCTCATTTATGTTATTCTTTGTATTGCGTATATTCATTGTGACTTACTCCAGTGTAATCTTGATTGCGCGTTGGAATTGAGTTTGAGGTGTAGAATTGCACGCCGGGTTGATTACTGTAGACTTCAAGTGCGCGTCCACTTGGTGGATGTGATACTCTGAAACGTGCGCAAAGGTTTCAAATGCTGCAGCTGATGGTTAAGGCATTGTTTTAGAGCGTGCGCTGATAAACGCGCATAATGTTTGTGTCGATGAGTAATATTAATGTCATCATGTTAGTTGCGTTTGCGCGTTAAATCGATGAACACGGCTGACGATTTGTACTCCTGGAACAGTTCAGTGTATGGCAACATCATTTGAGATGTGAGTATTGGGAAAAATCATAATATATTTAATTATCTAGGAAGCAAACATTGTTTTCTAATAAGGAAATTAGTGGGGACGTGACGAAGTAAAATTGAGTTTTTTGCGTCTGAATCGTTATTTCCTAGAAATTTAAATTAATACTGACAGGATGATCTTAAATTTACTTATATCGCTTCACGTTTAGTTTTAGAACTTTATGGACTCTGTGTTTCCTAATTGATTGCAATCTTGGTAAGTCGGAAAAATGAAGCAACTAATTAAGAACCATGTTTAGACTTAAAATCCATCATAGAAAACTAATACAATTCTGATAAGAAGTCTCATATATGTTGATTTTATCAAAAATTTGAAAATAAGTCGCAACTCACTTGTTTTAGTTTTGTTGCATCTTTGTTTTCTAGTAATGAAAGAAAGAAAATTAGTTTTGTTAGATTTGTTGATTATAGTCAAATGCCAAGTGGGTAATTAAACTTGCACATTTTCCGTGATTTTTCGTTGTGGCTGAAGCATTATTTCCTAGAAATTCTTAGTTCGTAACGACGTAACTCTTATGATTTCATTGTTAGGAAGTCGGTTTTCCATTTTCACAATAGGAACTTCGTATTTTCTTGCTAGGTATTCTTTTCTCAAGTCAAGTAGAGATATTTTTTTTGTGACTTGAGCTAAAGCTACTCACACTTCATTGATTTAATTTACCTTGCAATAAATGCATCTCCCTGTTCACTTGCTTTAGTCACACAGAAGTTGTGATCATACCCGCCAACCTGAGGGATTTTCTTGATTACGTCCCCAAGTTTCTTCGAAACGCGCATGTCAAACACAGTATCCGCAACTTGGATAAATTTACCTAAAATCAGGCCAATAACAAAGTTAAATGCGATATAGTACTCGTATTCATCTCTTAGCAGCATTATGTGTGGCACAAAATCAAACAAATTACCATTCGGAATGAAATCCTTATCAACATCAGTGATTCGATCAGCGTTGATGCTCACATGATGCCTGTACAGCTCCTCAGCACCTTTGTCATGTCCAGCCAAGTTAAAGTAGGAATGATTGGTGAGATTAACAAAAGTAGGTTTAGTTGATTGACATTTATAATCAACGAGGAATTTATCATCTCCGGTTAACTCATAAGTGATGGTAGTAAGAACAGAACCTGGGAATCCTTCTGCACCATCTTCAGAGACATAGGTCATGATCACTTTGTTTTCGGTGACATGGTATTCCCAAATTACCTATAATTTTCATTTCAAGGAGATTCAAGATGGCGTCTAAGATTTTGAAAATACTTGTAAAGTACAGTTGTACTGTTGCTGTTAGTGTTGTTGGAATAACTAATACCTTGTCGAATCCTTTAAGCCCCCCATGCAATTGGTGTTGTCCTAGGTTGGCGGTGACTCGGTAAATGGTGCCGTCGATATTGATCCTGGCATTTCCAATGCGATTCGCCACGCGACCCACAGTTGCGCCAAAGTACGGGTTCAGCCGGTTCAGGTAACCTCCAGAGGTGCAAAAACAAAGGCCAATCAGTGCAATTGTGTTTGATTAAAGGCGAATTAATGAAGCTTGAACATTCTATACAATTTACTCGCTTATTAATAGAGAGTCATGTAAGCATCAAAGCACTTTGTATGATTAAATGTCTCTCAAGAAAACTAACACATTCAATGAAATCGAAAGACAATTAAAGAAGATCTTGCTGTAAGTAATTAAGTATGCTGATGTTAATCTCTTTCTAATTAATTTATTAACTTAATCTATTATCATTTCCTGCCAGGACAAAGAAAATATTATGTTGAACGCATGCAACCCACACTACTTATATTGATTACATTCTTTTGTTTTCTCTCGTTAATTTCTTCGTCAAATTAAACATTAGAAACTACAAGACTCACCATCCATATCGTCAAATCCCATGACAATATCATCAATAACACCCTCCTTGTCGGGCATTTTGATGCTGCTGATGGTAGCACCGTAGGTAATCACCTGTACACTCACATTGTGGTCATTTTTCCAAGTGAATCTCCTTACTGGTTGGGATTCTCCATTCACCATGAGGAACCCAAAGTGATCTTCCTGTAGATTAACTGGGTTGTAACCACCAGTGGATGATTTATATATTGGTACTTTATTGCTGTCCATGATAGCTTCAATTGCTTTACAAAATTGGCAAGAAATTCACTTAAAGTTTTCGCTACTCGTACGGAGAAAAACTGACGCGTATTTATACCATGCTTGCTTGTTTACAGTGTGCAATATGAACTCCACTAAGTCAATGAAGTATGTTAATCAGTAATATGATAACAATTACAACGATGGCAATAACACAGTACACATTTATCCGTTTCATTATTTCAATTGACCATTACTTCCGCCAGATTACACCTGCAATATGATAAAATATTAATTACAAACCGACAGTAACACATCAATCAAACTCAATCCTTAAACCCAATCGGTAACAGTCGACCACCTCCACTCAATCGTACCAATCCACAAACTACATAAAACAAAGAAAATCTTAAACAAATTTTATGCTGAAGTGAGAAAAAAGTTTTATCAGTATAATGAACAGTTCTGGTACCATTTCCTTTTGATGAATTTTCCCAGAAGAATCGCTCGTGCTTAATGCACAGCATGGTATTTTTATCTTGCTTGCTGATCAAGATTGTACTTGCTTGCAATGTAATGTACACATTGAAAGTGATATGCTTCAATTGAATTAATTTACCAGTGTGGTTGTGCGGTTGAAGCCCACAACTAGTTCAATCCATTGTTACAACTCGCAATCGCGAAATAACGTGTTTATTTGCAACAAAACCGGCTTTATGGGTTGATAAGGTGTGGAATAATACAAACTTGCTGATAGTGTGTGACCGAGGCTCAGAATGTTTGTAGGCTACTGGTAAATATCCGCGTGAAAAATTGAGTTTAGAGTGAAAATTGGAATGACAAAGTTATTTGCTCATAATTTGCTTGAATTGAATCGAGTAGTGAAGTTAAGTCGATGATGCAGTAACTAATCAATAACAGTTTTGTGGAAGAAAAAAATGTGTATTGTAATGGTTCGATTGTGAAAAGAAGAATCAACATGGAAACAATTAAATAAGGTATTGTCTTTTTTTTAAAACAAATGACTAGTTTACTAATTAATACTAGAGTATCGTTGAGTGTGGTTACAAAGTGTTTAATATTCATTATGTTGATGAAACTTAATTATAACAATTACTTATTATTGATTTGTAAAACGTTTTTGACGGGTGGTTTTTAGAATATTTTTCATTGATTGTTGGTATTTGTTGATGGGGTCTGATTTAATTTGAATATCAAAGGCAGCAATTTAATATTCAAATTAAATCAGTCCCCATTAACAAATACCAACAATCAATCAAAAATATTATAAAAACCATCCGGAACTAACAAAAATCAAAACCCCCAACCATCATGTTAAAAATTCGAAACTAAAACATAACGCTCTCAAATAAATACATATGAATTAATAAGCAATTAATAAGTAAAAAACATTACACTGTTTCCAATTGTATATTTGTTCGGAATATGCATTCATGTCTATCAGTGTTTGCACTTTTCTACAAAAATTCACTTTGAGAACTTATAGAATCATTAAAGATACACAAATTTGGTTCTTGCATATTTCTTGAGTATTTATTCACGAATTGTTTTTAAAGACAAAAACATTCGATGATTCGAAAATTTTGGAAGAATCGTTTTCTTAGAACATCATGACTGAGCGAATGCCGTTAATACCACCTCGATCGGAAATTTGCTCTTCCACAGTGTAATTTATGAATTGAAATACATGATAAATAATGATAACTATCACCATTCTGACCTAGGAATAATTACAATTTTCCAACACACTTAATTGGCTAATTTCAGTTTAGTTTTCGTGAGTCTAGTTATTACAAACATGGAAAGAAACTTTGATGTCATTGATTATTATAAATAATTTATGAATGCAAAGTTCAATTAAAGTGGTTCTAGTACCAGGAAAAAGAATCAAAGCATGATATTCTAACATATGCAACATGAAAGACCCGAATACATTGTTACAAGTCGAATAATTCGCATAAACATTTATTTAATGATGATAATTAACTGAACATTCATAGTAAAAATTTATTATTATATGTTTTAAGCTTGGTCATCTTGATCAACTCATACTTAATGTAGTAAATATACTTTTATTACATTCCAAATATATATTTGATTGATTCATATCATTCATATTCATTAGCATATTCGCATTTATATCAGCGACTGTATTTTTCAAAAAAGCATCTCTAGTAGATTACAACTCTGGAACCAATAGAGTTAATGATATTCTTGGACACTTCTAATTGTAATTATGGAAGATATGGGATGTTCACTAAAGTCGCAATCAAAAGTTTGAAATAAATTTAAGATTCTGGAAGCCACTGTTTCTAGAAATATTTCATGTCTGTCTTATATTTGCAATGGTAGTATGATCTCAGCTTAACTTTGCGATATGGGCAGCTTCGGAATGATTTCAAACTTGTTGTAATTTTATAATTTCAGTGATTGATAGTAATTTGATTTAATCTCTGTTTTAAACTATGCTAACATTTGGTTAAGTCACCTTCAATTTCCACCTACTATGGAAGGAAATGGTAAAACCATTTGAATTACCCAATTCTACAAGCTCTTATTGACGTGACGGTTCATGTTCACACCAAACGACTACACACAGAGAGCTATTTTAAGAGCAATTAAAATAGAAGTAAGCGTTCGTAACTAGATGAAATAGAATTGCGTTGTAGGTTAGTTGTAGAACGGTACGAATAAGTGTGCTTTCTGATGCTTTTTGCATCGTCTTAGATCCGTGGATCGAGGCAGGTAACTTTGACGCAGTCATTGTCATGAGTTGCAAGTGTACTTGACGTACATTTCTTCATTGATTTTCCAGTTCCATTCCAGTTTAACACTAGGGTGTTCCGTATTTGTAGAATTCATCATTCTCATGAGTGGATTCTTGTTCGTTGCATCATTTGTTTAATTATCCTGTTCTCCTCAATCAATTAATTCATTTTGTGCTATTAAAATGTAATTTTAGTTGGAAAGTTGATGTGTGTTTCTGAGAAAAAATATTTGCATTCCAATGCGAATAAATCAGCAATATTTCTTTTTATTCTGAGCGTTGCTAATTGAAAGTAGAATAATTATCTAATATTCATTTAATAAGATATTAAATAATTAATCAATTGTTTTGTCCAGTTAATACACTTGTCTACGC
The DNA here is from genome assembly GCA_027575565.1 of Diploeciton nevermanni. Taxonomy (NCBI): domain Eukaryota; kingdom Metazoa; phylum Arthropoda; class Insecta; order Coleoptera; family Staphylinidae; genus Diploeciton; species Diploeciton nevermanni. Next base: position 9,018,282 of record JAODIE010000004.1, read on the forward strand.
ATTATTGTAAAACATAGATCGAATTAAACACACTTTTTTTTTGTTAGATTGTATGTTAGAAAATCAACCATTATTTCTATTTAAAAAACGAACTTCGAGGTATCGGCTGTAATTCAGAAATAAATTCGTAGATAATAAATTTTGTGGATAAGGTATTTTAGCATACTTTGTTTCAGAAAAATCCAAAGACAATAATTGTGATTACGATTCTCTATTATTATGTTATTAATATTGTTAATCATCCTAATGACTACTAAACACTTCCTAATACTCTGATTCTCTATAATCAATGTTCAATTGGATTATATCCGATCGATCGCATTGGATTTATCAACGAGAATTTACAGGCTCATCGAAGGTTTCTAACGCGATATTCCACTTTCAAGCATAATATCCCTTATATCTTCGAAGAAAGTAAAAGTTTATACAATTGAATATATGATGCATTATTTCTTCTAAAATTTGGTCTGTAAAAACTGTCTTAAATTAGAAAATATAAGCTTATAATTCAAACCCTGTGGCCATCTTAACTTTGCGCATGCAGGTCTTGGACAAAATGGTGGACAATCACACCAATGACAGTAGATGAAAGCACCAGAAAGCAAAAGGTTGCATGGACTCTAATTAGAATCATAATTATTTCTTATTACAGAAATATTTATGCATCTATTCCATACCTATTTTGTTCTTTATGCAACCAATTAAGTTGTGACGAAACAAAATTCGACAATTTTCAACAAGCAATAAACTCTAATTGCGACTTTACTATCTACAATTGTGCATAAAAATTACTTTGCGACTATAGCAGAATAATAAGCAAGTAAAAATTGCAACAAATCTCATGACCAATATAATTAGCATCATTAAAAGCGAACAAACAGCAAATCATGGCTAACCATGTTGTTGCAATGAATATAGAAAACCTTCACTTTCATCAGGAATTTCGTCGATGATAATTATAAGCCGTGACACATCAATCCTAAAAGTCATCAACAATTGGTTGAGTAATTTCAACTCTGCCCTTCTACTGGTTGTTGAGTTATTCTATTCTGATTTTTCGCATTTAGTAATATGCGATAGAAACAAGTTTCCTACCCGCTACAGCAGATAAGATATGTGATTGGTAAACGGTGGATTCTATTCGTGATTTCAGTTAGTTGCTTCAGGTAGCTTGAGCTGAGACCATGATTGAGAGTAAACGACCACCACCTGGATGTTTTCATAGATTTTCCTATGGGGTGATATCTGCAACCGAAGCATTATTTTATTCGTAAGTTGATAAACAAAATCCAATAATTTACTTACAATAATTAATCACTTGTAGTCAATCAATAACATAATCTTTTATCTTTTCACTGACCGCAAACAATTGATAAACAATTCCAACTGACGAAAGCAACGAGCCGAGAAGTCTTCCTTCTTCTCTGCAATTGTTTGTATTTTAATTGTTCTAGTTTAGGAAAATGCATCGCAAAGAATCCACTTCGCACCATTCTCATCTGCTGGACATTTGTCATCGTGGCAGCCTTTGGCCTCTTCCGCTTCCACCAAGAACGCGACTTAATGAGTCTATGGGTGCCACGCAACTCGCAATTCAAAAAGGACTCTGATTGGCTAATGAGCAACCTGGAAAACGCATATCGCATCGAAACCGCCATCATTGTGGCTGATGATGTCCTCACACCCGAAGTCATCCAGAATCTCTACGATATTGACCAACGAGTGCGGAATGTGGTTAGTAGCATGGGGTATAGCTACGAAGATGTCTGTTTTAAAATCCCGGAAATAGACTCTAGTCTCATGAAGTTGCTGAATCCTCGTAGGTCTAAAAGTAGCGAAAAGGAGAGGAACGTTAGTGATATTAGTGCGCGACACAGTACGAACAATATTCAATGGTCGGATGAGTTTGATCCTTCAGTGGAGTTTGATCAAGACACTTATTGCAAGTTTGTGGAGGCAATGGACACTGTGTGTTATGTGCAGACTGTTCTGGATTTATGGGGGAGGAATGAACGGAAAATTAGGAAGTTGACAAAGGAGAAGATAATTGAGAGGATCAATAATATGAAACAAGAGTAGTTGACACCAAGTAGTTGAATGTGTCATTTGTGTAACATTTTTGTCTGTTTGCTTGGATTTGGAAAATCACAAAGATTAGGAAGTTGGGCACTATAAAATTATCTTTATCATACAAACAGTACATAACAATTTAGCCCTTCTACAGAAATAGATCAAACATCAGTTATAGACAATACTGTGGAACAGCAAATTTCCGATTGAGATGGCATTAACGCTTGCCATTGCGATTTGATTAATTGTCCCATAACTTCCATAATTATTCTTAGATCATTTAGCTGTCTTCAATAACAATTGGTGAATAAACACCAAACAAAAGTGTGAAAACGTAATTTGTTCATATTTAATAATTTCAAAGTTATAAGTTCTCAAAGTGAATTTACATGACTGCAATGTTTCGAATTACCCGACTCTGGCTGCACCTATTGTATTGTAGATGTTTGAGTGGACATGTATGCCGTGATATACTGTTAGAGTGCCGTGGCATCTCGATTGGAAATTTGCTGTTCCACAGTGTAATTAATGTCACGTAACTAACATGTATATTGAAAATTCACCTGCTTACTAATCCAGCCAATCCCGCAAACACAAAACTAAAACAACTTCTACTCAATTAAGAACACTGGAAACGTGCACATGTCAGATGACTATTATTAAGTCAATTGACGTTGAAGCAAATTCTGATCTTTGTTCTTGCCCAACACGCAAACAAACTTGTTCAACTTGATAACTCACCTTAATAATGTCCCTTCTTAGTCAAATTTTAGGAAAACTAAAGGATTACGAGTCATTGCTTGGCGATGTGACTCGCAATGAAACCGGTCACATAATTGCAGCTCGTGCACTGCGCACTTCTTGGATGACGCACTTGAACTTTACTGCGGTGGACATGGGTGATGTGGGCAATTTTGCTGGGACGACAGAATGGGTACTTGATTTGGTTCACCGACAAAAGCACCCGCCCACCGGCATTCTCCCACCTAAATATATTACCCCTGACCACCTAACAGTCCATCCCAATTGTCGGGGCACTTTTGCCGGGTCACGAATTGATCAACAAGATATACTGAATGTTAATCACTATTTTGACAGGGTTCTGCTGAGTGTATCAATTGGGAAAGGTCCTACCTCAATGTAATGGAGAAAACCTCCGAGAAAATGAAGCAAAATGGAGGGAATGTTAGCATTGCGTATGGTGCTGGTCGGAGGTTAGTTGCTTCATGCCGACTAATTCAGACTGTTCGTTTACAAGATTGATCGCTGTTTCAGTTTTGGTGATATTAGTGGCACTTCAATGTTCCAAGGCATTGAAATCCTCTTCGTTGGTTCAGCCATCATGCTCATCTACGTCCAATGTGTAATCTCGAAATTCAACTGGGTGGAAATGCGTGCGGTTCTCGGAGGTGTAGGACTCTTTTCTGTCGTTATGGCCTTGATAGCCAGCTGTGGCATTTGTTCGCTGCTTGGTATATCCGTCGGCCCAATCCACACATCACTCCCCTTTCTCCTCATGGGCCTTGGAGTAGACGATATGTTTGTAATTGTTGCCTGTTGGTCCCAACTGACCTCTGAAGAACGCAAACAATCGCTGCCTGAAAGAGTTGCTATCATGCTCAAACACGCCGGCGTATCGATCACTGTAACCACTACAACTGATGTCCTTGCATTCGTGGTGGGAGCCACAACTCTTTTGCCATGCTTGCAATCCTATTGTCTTTACACTGCTGTTGGCGTGTTATTGACATTCATCTTCGTGGTGACTTTCTTCATAGCCTGCTTTACCATTGATCAGAAACGGCTGGAAAACAATCGCAATGGCGTATTTCCTTGGATCAAGTATGAGAATTACAAACCAAATAAGTTCAGTCAAGCTGGGATATCACAAAAAGTATTCAAGTTCGTTTATTCCAAAGTCATCCTGACTTGGCCCGGAAAGTTGTTTGTTTTGGCGCTGACTCTGGCCTGTTTGGGCTTGAGCATTGATGGATGTCTGAAACTGGAGCAGCGGTTTGATCCCAATTGGTTTATTCCGGATCATACTTATTTCGGGCATTACATGAAAGTCAAAGCTGAGTATTTTCCCAACTATGGTTATGAAGGAGGGACGTATGTGGGAAGTGTAAATTATACACATGAACTTAACAATCTGAAAAAGTTGGCTCTCAAATTGGATAATTGCACCGACATCATCTCGAATACTGTAATCTGGACTGGTCCATTCAACGATTATGTACTTAAAATATATAAAATAGGTATAGAACTACTAAAAAAGATTGAGCGTAGTTTATTTTTTCGAATTACAGATATCTATGAAGCAGAGTTGAATGATACCCAATTCAACACCTACTTGTCTAGGTTCCTCTTCAGTCCTAGCGGTGCCAAGTTTCAAGCCAACTTCAAATTTGCCACACCATTAAAATGTGGTGAACCCGCGCCAAAAATACAAGTAACTCATCTACCTTAGAACGTGATCCAACTTGATTCAACTATCAAACTAACAATGTTCTAGATGTCCAGCTTTGAATACACCTTCAGACTCTTCTTTGGCCCCCACGAGCATGTGCCAGCCATGCGTCGTGTCATCCGCCTCTCCAAAGAATTAAATCTCACCACTGGTGACCAATTTGCTACCTCATGGTCTAAACTGTTCGCCACCTGGATTACAGATGAAATCATCGACACGGAAGTCATTCGGAACATCCAAATGGCCCTGCTTGCAGTAATGGTATGCACATCCCTCCTTATCGCCAACATCCAGATTTGTTTCTGGGTCTTCGTGATGATCATCTTATCAATGGTCAACGTGTGCGGATTCATGCATCGTTGGGGCCTTACTATTGATATTGTCTCTTGTGTGGCTCTGCAAATCGCTATTGGGTTGTGCGTGGATTACGCGACGCACATTGGTCATAAATTTCTCACCGTTGATGGAGAAGATAGGCAAGATAGAGTGATCAAGACGGTCACTTCCATTGGATCGGCGGTTTTATTTGGAGGGTGTTCAACGTTACTTAGTGTATCAATGTTGGGATTCTCAGATGCTTATAATTTTAGAACGTTTTTCAAAGTAAGTTGTGTTGCAGAAAGTTGTGCGCTATTTTATTATAATGGTTTGATTTCTAGATTTTCTTATTGGTGATATTATTTGGTTTGTTTCATGGAATAGTCCTTCTACCTGTGATATTGAGTTTAGTAGGGCCAAAACCCTATTTTCAGCGCAAATCTAAGAAAAATGATGCGCTACAAGCAGCTGAAACATGTGATATGATTGAAGCGCAAGAAGTTAAGTCTTTAAATATTTAAATTAAGTTTTTAAATAATGAATTATTTTTAAATGTTCTAATACAAATAATTCAAATAAGTTTTGTTTTTGTGTTGTTTAAGTTGCCTATGTTGCGGTTGTAGACTATTTTAATTTAGAGAATTACGTTACGATAATAAACTAAAACTATATATTAATTTAGAAATTAATAATTTAAAATGTAATAAATATTTGCGTACTTTCTAAAAATCAAAATAAACAATTATTACTGATTTGTTTCTTAAATATCTATCATGTGATCAATACGAAGACACCCGAAGTATGAACCGATCGTTAGTCGCTCACTACATCTGTCTCTCGTAAGTACCTAGTGTGGATTTCTAGTGCTCGCGTGAAAGCCGTAATCTAGCAAAATGTTCCGCTCCTCTTTGGTCCGCGCACACAACGTGCTCAAGAATGTCGTCACCAAACCCATGGCCGCCCCTGCTGGCGTCCGCTTCATGTCCAAAGTGAACACAGAGACCGACGATCAGTTTGACGCGAGGTAGCTTACGTAATGTGCCCATAATACACACTAACCCCGGAGTACACTCGAACTCAGCACGATGCAACATCCTAATGTTGACATCACTCGTTGCATAATTAATAAATATTCTCCACTCTTTTAGATATGAAGCTTACTTCAGCCGCAGCGACATCGACGGCTGGGAGGTGCGTAAAGCAATGAACGATCTCTGTGGTTTGGACTTGGTGCCTGAACCCAAGATCATCATTGCCGCCTTGAAAGCCTGTCGCAAGATCAACGACTTCGCTCTTGCTGTGAGGTTCATTGAAGCTATAAAGGATAAGTGTGGTAACAATGAGAAGGAAATCTATCCTTATATCATCCAGGAAATCAAACCCACACTTACTGAACTGGGACTCAATACACCTGAGGAGTTAGGCTTTGACAAACCAGAACTGGCTCTACAGAATGTGTATGAAATGCATTAAATGTTTAAGTTAGCAAATGTAATAATTAAGTAAATGCGCGCCCGCGAAAGGGATGGAAAAATGTGAATAAACCAATTAGTTAGAAAACAAAAGGACGATATCTTAGTAGTGACAGCTGGATTTCAAATAGGCAACCAAACATACAAATCAGGTCACTTTTGTTTCTTTGCTTAACTGGATATATTCAACCATTCAGATTTTTATATTTCTTTATAAATATAACACATATTTATGCTGTAGCTTGCACTAGAACTTTATCACTTCTTGTTTTTGGTGAACTTGTTAGCACCTTATCAATCAAACCAAACTCCAAGGCTTCAACAGGACTCATAAACTTATCTCTTTCCATATTAGATTCAATTTTAGCATAATCTAAACCAGTGTGCTTCACATAAATCTGATTAATCTGTTTCTTTAGTTTTAAAATTTCCTCTGCTTGAATTTGAATATCAGTTGCTTGTCCCTACAAACCTCATAAAATCAACATAACCAAAATAAGCTAAGTAATCAAATGACTTACAGAAGCACCACCTGAGGGCTGGTGTATCATAATCCTTGCATTTGGCAATGAATACCTCATACCTGGTGAACCAGCAGCTAACAGCAATGATCCCATACTGCAAGCTTGCCCCACACACCAAGTGGCAACTGGTGATTGAATGTACTGCATTGTATCATATATTGCCAAACCAGATGTCACTGAGCCTCCTGGACTATTGATGTACATGTGAATTGGTTTGTGGGCTGATTCAGACTGGAGGAAGAGAAGTTGAGCAATGATGACTGATGTAAGTGCATCATGCACAGGACCCATTAGGCAGACGATTCGTTCCTTTAATAGACGTGAGTAGATATCATAGGAACGTTCTCCCCTTCCTGTTTGTTCAACTACAATTGGAATGTAACCAAAGTTTCTCACATTTAGAGATGTTTGCAAAGTTGGTTGAATCTGTAATTAATTAGATGTTTAAAGATAATTGAATGGTATTAATAAAATCAATATACCTTTTGGAGTATAACTGAAATATTTCTAAAACTGGGTATTATTTTATTCATCTTATTGTGATTTACGTGCAGTGAAAGTGATTTTCTTTTGAACTAGACGTTTTGTAGGTTACTGTTTTAAGGTAATAAAAGTTGCCTACCTTACAGTTTGCAAAATTTAAATTAAATTTTAAAAGATTTAGCAATCAACATTTATTTAAATTTTGAAAAACATGAATATGTTTTTTTAATTATAATTAGTACATATTTATATTCATAATTTTTTTTTCTTGTGTTGCGATGATTGCAAATATCAACCAGCGCCGCTATACGTGCGCCAAGTAATTAAAAACCTGCCGAACTCGCTGTGATGAAAGTGCATTAAAACCTGCTGGCCTGCTCCTGCGCATTTTGCGCTTATTGCGCCTTTGTCGTGCGTCGCACGCAGTCACGCACCTAATTACACCGATTATATGCAACCGCGGTTTGTTGTTATGGTTCGCGTCGCCATGTAACCTTCTTACACTCGCGAATTAATATGTGACCTGCTCCAATGAAGCTGCTACAGGGACTCCGTTGGTTGAACCGAGTTAACCAAAACGGCTCGACTCGCAGTGATTCAGTATTTGCCGCTGGTCTGGATAATCCAGCCATGAACTTGCCTTCGGAACTCGAGGACATTGAAACTGCTGTCCTGCTCTCCACATTCACCTGCAAGAGAAGGAGCTACAAAGTCTTCTTTCATAGAAACCAAATTGTCTGGGATAGATTAAAGCCACCTTTTGGTAAGTAAAACACAAAAAACGCGTGAACAACTACTGACATTGGCCATTTATCTCAATAATTGCACAATACTCAGAACCTGCATTAATACATAGATATGACATGAAGAGATAAAACAATTGAAACAAAATATATCAAGTGACTAGTATTTTGTTTCAGCTCAAGTTAGCATACCAATTGAAAATGTCATTGCTGTCCAGCACACATTAAAAGAGACTTCTTTGTTTGATCATGAAGAAGTTAATTCTAACAGTTTTATTATACACTATGCCACTTTAGAGAGTAACAACAGCCTGAAGTACTCAAACATTGTGTTCTCACATAATGATTCAATGCAAGTGCAGTCATGGGTTAAAACTCTTCAAAACTTTCTAAAAAGTAAGCAAACATTCAGCCAGTATTAATAAATGTTTACATTAAATAATATATTCCAGAAATTCCCAGGCCTAAAAATATATTAATGTTCATCAATCCCTATGGGGGTAGAAGACGTGGAATTAAGATTAACCAGAAGATCTGCAAACCTTTGTTTAAAATTGCTGAGGTTGAGGTAACGGCAATCGTTTCACAACGAAAAAATCAAATCTGCGACCATATCGTAGAACATGATATTGATAGATACGACGCAATCGTTTGCGTTGGTGGCGATGGAACGGTATCAGAAGTGTTTAATGGCCTCATAATACGCGAATGTCGTGATAAAGATTTGGACATTGACGATATGAATGCAGAGTTGCCTACACCGAAAATGCCAATAGGGATTATTCCAGGTTAGGTTGATATTCTATCGGATGTGATTGTCATTTGTTTTGTTAATGTCGTGTTTTTTAGGAGGCAGCACTGATACAATTTCTTATTGTATTCATGGAACAAACAATGTTATCACAGCTGCATTATACATAATTTTAGGACAACAACTTGGTTTGGATTTGGTTTCTGTGTATGATAAGAATAAACTTCTGCGGCTTTACGCAAGTGTGCTCAGTTATGGATATCTAGGTGATGTGATATTCCATAGTGAGAAGTACAGGTGGATGGGACCAAGGCGTTATGACTATTCAGGTATTCAATTCTTTGGATTTTTTATTGGTATAAAGAAAGGATTTTGAGTATGCAACGTTGCCAACTGCATCGCAAAACCTCTTTAGTAACTTACAGTGACTTCCAAACAACTTTTGTTTTTAACTGGTTGAACGAGTTTAACTTAATAAATTTACCTTTGCCAATTCAGGTTTTAAGGCAATTATAGCAAATAAAGGATATGAAGGTGAAATTGCAATCAAAGTAAAAGATTCGTCATCGTCAATTAAATGCTTCACCAACTGTAAAGAATGTAAAGACTCTGCAATTACTCAAAACGAGAGCAAAGCCAGCCAAGAAGAAGACGATTCATGGAGGAGTGTGAACGGGAAATTCTTCATGATAAGCGGTGCAAATATAAGTTGCTCATGCACGCGGACGCCAAACGGCATTGCACCTTTCTGCCACCTGGGCAACGGTCAATTACACATGGTAGTTGTGCGACACACGTCGCTTATAAACAATCTGCGATTGTTATTACGGCTGACAGACAAATCGAAAGACCTTGGCGAGTTTCCTTTTGTGGAGGTGCATCAAGGATCGGAGTTTTGCTTCAGGCCAATGAATGCAGCGAGTAAGTGGAATTGCGATGGCGAGTTGCAGCATGAAACTGAGATACGTGCCAAGTAAGTTGAAGAATACAAAAGTTTCAATAAAACTTAAACAAGCTGGGAAAATTTAATGTTGCTATTTTTTAGGGTGCGTTGCCAATTGTTAAATGTTTTCGGCCGTGGCAGGCCGGTCGAAGAACCGACAGCTCAAAGGTGCCTGTGTTGTTAGGAAATGAATCTCAATTGGGTAGTGGGTGATTTTGGTCCTAGTGGGCAATTAGAAACCGGCTGCAATTAAATCGGTGTTTACCATAGAGAAATGTACGTCAGTATGGTGGTATTTTACATACCATATATGATGGTTTTTCTAGGTAAAAGCACGTAATCCTAACTTACATTCCCACAACCAATATTTATTCGTACTTAGTATTATTAGTATCTTTTTATTAGTATTTTAGATACATGCGTTACCTATTTGTTAGTAAGATATTTTGTTATCAGCGTTTAACTATTTACGAGGCGTTATTGTTTCACTTTTTATCGGGGGCTAACGGAACAAAAGTATTTTTTGAGTATTAATGTTATGAGAGTATTGTTGTCGACCTTGCCAATTTCTATTTTATTTGCGAGACGTGCGGGTTTTTTTTTTTTTTTTTTTTTTTTTTTTTTTTTTTTTTTTTTTTTTTTTTTTTTTTTTTTTGAAACTGGAGTATTACTAAACATTGTGATGGTTTTGTTTAAGATAATATAATAATAATTTTTAATCCGTCGATTGTGTAATGATCGGCAGTTGTTTTTTGTTTTGAATCATTCAACTGTTTCAAGGTGAAGATTGTGTGTTGTCAAACTGGTTGCAGATATCTGACACGAAATTAATGAAATTAAGTTTCTGGGCATAATATTTCGATTATTTACTTAAATATGTTTAATGATGTAGTGATTAATAAGTTCGATATGTTTATATTTTATTTGTTTTTTCTTTGGATTGTCATTTTAAAATTTCGAATTACATTCTCGGTTTATATCGTAGCAGCTCGTGGTATTCCATATTGTTTGTTTACTTGTGTTCGTTTGCGTTCGTTTACTTCGCAGCATTCGAACTCGTTCAACGGCCGCCAGCAAATCCATTTTTAAGCGGTTATTGTGTCATGGCGCTTGTTTAGTTCCTTTTGTTCTGCGTGGAAAGTCGCCGGCGACATAATCTGGTAATCCGCGCCGGAGTGGGACGCCGCCGCTCACGGCTTTTGGAACGCGTAGGAAGGCGTCGCTAATCACACAAGTATCACCCGCTTGGAATCGCGAGACGCAGTTGCTGGTGCGCGCCAGCCGCAGGTCTGCTAGAGGCGAAAAGAGCGTGATTACCACTCAGCAATCCGCATCAACGATCTGGAATTAATCATCACGGGCGCGCGCGAATCGTTTGCACGCCTACACTGCGTGGGCTGGCGACAAATTAAGTAATGTTTTAGGTGCGAGTTAATTATCTAATACATGCAATAGTGATCGGCGGCGTCGCCTGGCAACAAGTACGTTGATACTGATGCAAACGAGAAGTTCCCGCCGCTTCAAAGGGCTCAATATGAACGAGTTCGATGATGTCCTAGTCAGTGCAGCTGAATTTATCAAAGGTGAGTACACACAAAAATAACTTACTTATTTCACTAGTAATATCTATGACAACAATAAGTATAGAAGTTAGTACTGTATTGTTTTAGATAAACTCTACTTTGTTACTTTGAAGACATCAGAACAGCCTAAAGCTACAACCTGCACACATTACTTCTCCATCGAGAATAAACTCAACTATGAGAGTTTCTTCACTGATTTTGGGCCTTTGAACATCTGCATGTTACACCTGTATTGCAACAAACTCAACAATAAGTTCAAGTCACTCAAGAATAAGAAGATTGTGCACACAACAACTGATGATCCAAGAAATAGGCTAAATGCTGCATGTTTAATTGGTTGTTATGCTGTAAGGAAAACAATTGAATCAACTTATATAGAAATGAGTAAGTTGTTTGCATTAATGATGTAATCATCATGATTTCAGATAATTTATTTGGATTTCACTCCACAACAAGCATTGGATACATTAAATGCTAACAATAAAAATGCATTTATGGAATTCAGAGATGCATCAGTTGGTGAGCCTTATACAATATCACTTCTTGACTGTTTATATGGTTTGTATAAGGCTAAACAATTTGGGTTCTTTAATTTCAAGAACTTTAATCACATTCAATATGAATTCTATGAGGTAGGTTGTTACTGTTTAAACATGTTTGTTGTTCTTGGATACTTATTAAGTGTCATTTGTAGCGTGTTGAAAATGGCGATCTTAACTGGATTATCCCAGGCAAATTTCTTGGATTTTGTGGCCCACACAACAAAAGCAAAATTCTCCACGGCTACCCCCTGCATGCACCAGAGTTCTATTTTAACTACTTCGAGCGCTACAATGTTTCAACCATAATCCGCCTAAATAAGAAGATGTACGAGGCGAACAAGTTTATTAGTGCGGGTTTTGAGCATTATGACTTGTTCTTTGTTGATGGAAGTACACCAACCGACAAAATCCTTAATGATTTTATTAATATTTGCGAGAAGGCGACTGGTGCCATTGCTGTACATTGTAAGGCGGGCTTAGGACGCACCGGGACCTTGATTGGGTGCTACTTGATGAAGCACTACAAGTTCAAGGCGAAGGAAGCAATCGGATGGATTCGAATGTGTCGACCTGGATCTGTGATTGGCCATCAACAAGTTTGGCTTGAAAGGTATAACAATTTAATTCTGATATTGGAGGTTTGGTGGATTAAGGTAGAACAAATGTTTAGAACCCGTAAACTGGGTTGAAATTACATTGTGTGACTAAGATTGTGGACTTATTAAAAATAGCCCTGGTATTCAGTCGGAGATGGTGATTATTTTGGCCGTTTAGGGAGATTAGTATGGTGGGAAGTACGCAGGAACTGCTGCATAATAATATTTCATTGTCTGTTGCTAGGCAATGAAAGGTTAATTAGAGTTGAAGCTGCGCACGCGTGTTTTTCGTTTTGTAAAGTTTGTTATCTCTGGAGAAAATTTATTTCCGCATATGCGAAACAAACAGGCTTTTAAATCCAATGGAAACCGAGTCGATGGTTTTTCCAGAAATATATGTTTCGCGGTGTATCATAGACAAATACTGGGAGAGATATACTTGTACCAATCTCTCATATAACCAACCTTCTACTACCTCATCCCGCATTCCCCTCAGAACTGCAGGCTCGCATAAGGTCGATGCCGTCTCATTGGGAAGAGGAGAAACTTTATGGTTTCCAATTGGATCCTCCGAATAAAGGATCTCCTTTTTATTGGGTAGATGTGATTGGAAATTTTCATTGATATTTTCACTCTTTGCAGTAAACAAGAACAAATGTGGAAGGAAGGTGAGTTCCACAGATCACGCAAAGGCATGCCTGGCCCACCCGTCCATCCAAAAGGCATCTACGCCGATATGACCAACATGAGCATCGATGATGAGGTGATCCTGAAAGTGGACACCATGAAGCTGAACGACAAAGAAGAGCGTGTGTCGTCCAATGTAACTGACAAGATGACACAAGGAGATCAGCTGAACCACATTAAGGCGCTGCGGCGGCAGCAACGCGGCGCGCTCTCCGTCCGGCCGTTAGTACCCTCCAACGTCGACTGCTACGCGGCTGACCAACACTCACCACCTATTTGTGATTCTTGCAGTAGCTTCGAGCGGAAGATATTCCGCACGCGGGTGCTCGTCTCTCCCGTCGGCGGGCCGCCAACGCTGCGCGGCGGTAAGCTTTCATCTGTCACCATGACCGTTAAATCACCCAGCCCATCATCCACATCACGCGTTTTACTAAGCAAAAGGTGCGTATGATCATTTACTTTGTACTAGTGCCACCATTCACGTCCATCGCGCCATAGCTACAATTGTTATCGCATTTCTATGCATTTGGAAAATGTATCAGTATTAACATCGTAACACGACTGACGTACGTTAGTGCGATTTTTTTGTTAAATTGTTAAAGTTAGATGCATGGCAGTAACCTAGCGTTAGGTTACTCACCTAATGGTTTATTTTGTTATATTCTGGTTTAGATTTCCTACGGCCATCGACGAATTGACTATGGAATTTCTACGCTAGTCTGTTAAATCATTGTTGTAATTGCAAATAATTATGAAACTTGTTACTACAAAGTGTTTGGAATTCTTTGCACCTTTTATTGTATCATTTAGTGAGTGTGAGCTAGTCCATGGTAGGCTATTCCTTGTTTGTTGGCAGGAACGACGAGCCCTTGACACCACGCCGCGTTAGTCAGCGCAAAACAGGCCGAAGTTGCTCTCCAGTCAAGTCCAACGAGAATGGCTGGATCGTCGAGAATGAGTGCGAGAAGCAGGACACACCCAAGCTAGTGAAACGTGGCAAGCGGGCGCTCCACTCCGAGAAGGACAAAGCGACTGCAGTGAAGGTCCTACGGCGGAGTATACCCGCCAACGTCGACAAATCGCATCGACCACGGCTCAGCCTGCCAGTGGTCAAAAACAACAAGACGCTATGAGCGTAGTGTTAAGAAAACACACGACTTTTGGATCATATCACGATAATTTTATTCGCCCTGAATCCGCACGCTGTAGTTGAACTAGCGCCACGTTTATGTGGTGATATTCGTGCAAAGGCCAACAAAATAATATAGGGCACACTTTGGGGAGGAGACACGAATTATGTACGCGTCCAATTTATTCTAACTAGATTTGTAATGACTAGATTGATTCTGTTACACATCTATGTACATTGTAGAAGCGATAGTATAGACTTTAAAATCAAAAGATTATATATATAGCGTTTGTATACGCATTCCGTTGCTGTACCTATTTCTTGTGCGCAACACAAATATTATAAGATAATAGGCGATCAGTTTGATTAACTACAGCATGATTCATAATAATTACTCCATTGGCCAAATCAATTCCAGATTATTTATTAGTATTTATTTTGAGCTGCTTTTATTTGAATGATGACCATGTTGATTAATACTACTTGTAGGAATTTCGTCATGTCTACAATTGACTGATTAGTTTGTCGATATTGCATTATTGCGTGTTTTCATCGACACCACTGTAGCTACTTGATTCAGGTACAAACGTAGGCACTTGTTGCTAATGATGTGCGAGGCGTGCTTGCAACGACCGGAAACAATAGTTTGAATGTGATAAGATTATGTATTGTTGCTTTTGATAGCGTTCGTTGGGTTGTTATGCGGCGGATAAATTTACTCGCTGAAAATTAACAAATCTGCGTATATTATATGATTCTTATAAAATTTATGTTACATGCATTAAGAAATTGTTCAAATCGGTATATTTATCTCATTTATCACAATTTTATCTCATTACGTTAAGCACACATTCTTTCCACGCATACTACTCTTGACGGAATGACGATTAGGACATGCACATTGCAAATTATCAGAGTGTAGGATAAATGTGTATTTAATATAATGTGCCTATAGAAATGAAGGATTGTTTAAGGGAATATTTGACTGGCTCATTCAACGTTGAACTGTAATGAAATGTGTTGTGCGATTTTATTCGATGCGGGAGACAAATGTTATATTATTGTAAAACGAATGAATTTTTATGGTACAAATTATAATATGCATATATTAATAAAAAAATCTGAACATGATCTATGTTCACTTGTATTGGAATATAGACAAGTTTTAGTCTATTTTAATTGTTTGATATGTTTATCGTTAGGTTGCAACTACTAACGGATCCACTTGTATGATATGTTAGCCCTTTACCAACCAAACTAGTATCCTTAAGTGATGCCATGCTGGGAATATATTCTGTATTGTAAAGTATGTTCAGAATAAGTCTAACTGTTCTAGGCTGCATTGTAGTTTAGAACCAAGCTGAGCAGAAAAACGGTGCAGTTACTGGGCGGAGAGTGGTGGGAGGGTACTAAAAATTGGGTACAAAAGGCTTGAAATTGATGAAAATACAAGGTAATCTAATTATGGTTTTACGTTGGTAAAACTATTTTCGAATCAAAGAATTTGCTTGGGCCGCAAAACTATTTCTTATTATATAGTATTAACAATATGGCCAGAGAACAGGAATTATACAATTTATAAAAGAAATTTAACACTCCGGGCAAATTTCGTTAATTTGCAGCCAAAATACATTCTTTACAGAACTCACAATCCGTAAATAGCATATTATGTTCAGCAATTAATATCGAAATATGTAAAGATGTTTTAACCAATACTGAACTTTGGTTTAGTGCCCCCTTTTGTAGCATTGCTAAGCGAAAGATTGACAGTTCATAAAACTAATACGCCCGACTCATGAAAATAATATTCTTCGATAAGATAAACGGACCATAACACTAAATTATTTTTAGTAATGATTAATAGAACAATAGACCTTTGTGCCCCAATGTGCAGCGTGAGAAAACAAATGAAACAATAATTTGTAATTTAAGCTGGACACTTTTGTCAGCAGTAATGGCACTCTTACGCTTTAAGTTTGTTGTTTTTTCTTGAATTATGTTAATGCTTTGGGGGTCCGTACAAAAGGTTGTTGCGAGCCGTAGATTGCAGACCCTTGAGCTAGGTTATACGAATATACAAGTTGGAGATATATACAAATGGTCTAGGAATGGGAGTGCGCGAATGAAAAGTAAATTATATTGATCAAATGTCACTCTACAGTTATTAAAATTCACTTAATAGGACGTTTTCCGCATGATGCCTTCTTCACTCAACGATACTCTCAAACTAATTCAATTTACAACCTAACGTTGCATATACTAAAAAAATTAAAATCAGCTGAAACAAAACTTCTTCGAACACTTACGATAATTATAATTACACTGTGGAACAGAAAATTTCCGATTGAAATGGCATTAACTGCATTCACGATTTCATTTCATTCTAAATGTATATTTGTTTGTAATATGCGTTCAAATCAACGTCTGCACTTTTTCACAAATTCTCACTTTGAGAACTAATAACTTCGAAACTATTAAAGATAAACAAATCACGTTTTCACACATTGCTTCAGTATCTATTAATGAATTGTTATTGAAGACAGCTAAATGATCTAATAATAATTACGGAAGTTATAGGACAATAGATCAAATTGCAACCAAAATTCGGCCAAACACTAAAATCGAAATTAAAAAATTACGATCGACGATTCGGAAGATTTTGAAAAACATTGTTTTCTTAGAAAATCGTGATTGTTCGAATGCAGTTAATGCCATCTCAATCGGAAATTTGCTGATCCACAATGTGATATGAAGAGGACTGACTATGTTCTACGCCCAACACTATTGAATAGGAATATTATTTTGTTAAGAATATAGTCACGTTCGCTATAGACTAAACAATATATCAGTTGTTATTGGATACGCTTTGCATACGACCGCGCAAGTTTTATTTAACCAATCAAAATATATTATGCGTGGTGCTTCATGGGAATACCCTATTTCGAACCAAATCACGCCTTAGCACGGTATGGCCCATTCATTGTTCGCGCTTCAGTGGCGAGCGTTGCAAGCTTGTGTTAGCTCCACACATCAGGGAATCTTAATAGTAGAGTGTAGTATTGCTTTTTTCGATTTTCTACCTAGAAAGATGGATTTGTTCACTACAAAGTTTGAAGAAAAATTAAACTTAATTGATGTTACGGATGAGTCACGAATTCAAAATTTATATTCAATCAGCAGAGAGCATATAAATTGTTGTTTTCCCACGACTGACGCGAAGAACTATTCGATTGCACTCGAACTTAAGGAGAAAATCCTGTTGCTTTTCGAAGAAGGTGACTTTGAACAAGGACTAAAAGAGTGCAACAATGCTATGAGACACTGTCCACAAGATAGCGGTAAATATTTAGTCTTGAAATACTCCAATAGCTCATTAACATTCCTGTGTATACTTTCAGATGATTCAATGAAATTATACTTAGAAATCATAAAAATGCGTATGCAGGCATTTCAAGAACAAAAAAAGCTATCACGAGCACTGATAGATAAGATGTACTTGGAAAAATACAATGGTTTAATTTCAGTGCCAGTTTTAGATTTTTCTTCTTTCTTATTAACCTCCAACTACATTGGGTCAGAGATGTTAGGTTTGACTTTGGATAGTAATGTAGGATATCCATCACTCTCAAAGACTGTCAAAGTCTCTGAAGGCAAGATGGGAAGACACCTAATTGCAAACACTCGCATATCCCTTGGTGAAATTATTGGAAAAGAATAACCATTTGTATTTATTGGAAACAGCTCTGATCAATGCACCCACTGTGCAAATCCTACTAATCAAATTTTTGTTTGTCCTGTATGTCCTGCCGCATTTTGTAGTATCCAATGCTTAGAGAATGCCAAGCAATATCACCAATATGAATGTGGCATTAAAGAAAACAGTGTTGGTTCTCAAATTAGGTTTG
This sequence comes from Diploeciton nevermanni, assembly GCA_027575565.1. Classification (NCBI taxonomy): domain Eukaryota; kingdom Metazoa; phylum Arthropoda; class Insecta; order Coleoptera; family Staphylinidae; genus Diploeciton; species Diploeciton nevermanni. Next base: position 9,036,498 of record JAODIE010000004.1, read on the forward strand.
CTTTGAGGATGATCACCCAGCGTCCACTAACGAAGGTGATAGAAGATGAAAGAACTACGGAGACTGCTCAGGAAAACGAGATCTACCAGAGTAACGATTACTACAACGTGCGCAGATTGACGCAACATGAGGATCGTGATCAACTTTTAAATGTGACATTGATGGCTGTATTTCTTTTGCGATTTTTACAAGACAAAAACTATTTTAACTCGAAATTTTCGGATGTCGCACAGGAACAATTATCAGAGAATGAATTGTTTGTGGCCAAATTACTGATAAAGTATTTAACAATTATTAGATACAATGATATTGGATTAACAACGAATGGGAATGGATTGTATCCCACGTTTGCACTGATTAATCACTCTTGTGAGCCAAACGTTGTCGGGTGAGTTGTTATAATGCACCATACAATACGCGAAATGGTGAATGCAAATATTTTAGGTACAATGTTGGGGAGTATTGCATTCTACGAGCTATTAAACCCATCAATGGCGGAGACGGAATCACAATTAGTTATGCGTCACGTAAACATTACGCTTTGGTTGCGGTAGCGGAACGTGATATTTTGCAAAGACGATATAATTTTACTTGTGAATGCGTAGGGTGTGTTGGTAATTGGTCATCGATTCAGCCTAGTTATCTTATGAGGTGCAGTTGTTGTATAAATTGCAGGATTTCATACGATACAAGCATAATTAATTGTTCGTATTGTATTCCTGGCCATGAGAAGAACCTCAAAGTAAGGATATCAAATTTTTATAACAAATATATTTGTTACTATGTTTTGCATTTGTTTTTAGACTTTGCGCGATGTGGTATCCCAAGTTGAAAAACTTATGAAGAGTGGTTCCTTTGGTCCCGCACGTTTTTTGATATTGAAAACTCTGAACGATTGCTTTAAGTGGTTTCAATTGCCGAATGACTTGATTACATCTTTGCAAGAGAACCTCATCATTTGCTACAAGGAAGAGGTTAAAAACTATTTTTTGACATAGCACCTTAATTCATGACGGAAGTTTGTTGAATTAAGTGCATACTTATCGGTACTTTAAAAATTTTATAATCATAATAATTATATTACTTAATTGAGAAGCAATTTCAAATTACTAAAAGTTGAATGCCGCAATAAAAGGCTTAAACGGACTATCGGAGGAATAACCAACGTTTATTGGTTTGGCAATTGCCAAATAAAAGTGGGAAATAAGTTAGTTGTGAAGGGGAGGCATGACTTTTTGTCTTCAAAATAAGATATCAAACTACTTTTTATATTTTTTTAAACTTTACTTTTCATTGGAATAACATTGAATTTCTTATTTTATATTGACAGAGAAAAGAAACTACTTGTATTTTATTCTTAAATAAAGTTTCTTGGGGTTTATTCATGTTTACTGCCGTTAGAATCTAATACCAATGTTGGCAAATTATAAAGTAAACAGTAATGTGATGTTTGTTCGGGAGGATACGGACTTTTCGGGTTTCAAGCCAGTGCGTTGCAACAAAGTGTTAACTGAGATATTAGAAATAAAAATACTATAAACCGTCGATGGAAGAAATCTCCTAATCCATTGTTTAAACTCTTATAGCATTAATTTAATTGATCAGTTTTATATTCTGCAACTACCTTCGATTATTTCAGTAAATCTCGCAACGTTTTATCTATTCTATCATATTTTAAAAGAAACTAGTCTTTCACATATCTAATAAAAACATCTAAAAATACTTGTATGTTTATTCACAGGCACGTACATAGAAAGCTCACATTCGTCAAGTTCACACATTTTATAACTAACAATATTACAACATTAATAATCTGGTTTTGTATGCCATTATATTTCCTACACTGTTTCAGCGATGTTTGACGCATTGAAGCACATTTTCTCCGACAACTCTGTCGTTGGAGTGTTGTTCGGCGTCGTGGGCGTATGGTCCGATGATCTTTGACGCATGAATCCAATACGAAATCGAGACTTCTCAACGTGTTGATGTAGCACGTAAATATACGGGTCCAGCATGAAATAGACACACATCAAAACATCGGCAATTCGTGAAAAGATCGCGTAGAATTTACTATCGGAAATAGATTGGCCTATAGGGATAGAAATCTGAAACCAACATGGGGTATCAGTATAGCAAAGAAACTTAGATTCATTTGATGGTTTAGGTACCATTTGTGGCATCCAGCATGCAACGAATACAATGCAAATGAAGGCCATTAGTTTAGCGAATGCCAATTCTTCAGCAGTGGCGAGGTCTTTGTGATTGACGCCGTTTTGCGTAATTATGGCACGACTGACACGCCGAATTAGTATCTTCCTTTGCCGGTTGCCAATGTGACTCAAAGCGACAAACACTTGCGAGTTGAAGTAAGCGATGCAGAAGCACAAAGAAGTACCTGAATCAATTCGATTTTACTACCTTCATTAATCTTCTATTCTGGTCTAATTATAGTTACCAAAGAGAAGAAACAAATAAGCGTAGGCAATGTCCGATGGCTTTGTTGCTTCGCGGTAACGATAACACTTTCCATTCTCATAAAACAAGCCAAAGCCGAAGAACGGCATATATGTCAAGAGAGCAGCGAATGTCCACAGGAGGAAAATAGCACGGCGTAGGATTTCCTTCGTAACATACTGGAAAACACAGAAATATTCGCCGCATGGAATCAATTAAGTATATTGGTTCTCAAGCACAAAACAAGGTGTTATTCGTTATGACATCAATTAAGCGACTAATTGTATCGATCTCAATTAGAAGGCATTCACTTGTTTTTTGACGCGCATCCCTGCACGCTGCAAAGACCATATGTTTACCTGTTGATAGATAAAGGGCCTAGTTAATGCAAGCCAGCGTTCCATGGCCATGACAAATGCGACACAGCCTGAGCCAAGACCGAAGGCGCGCAGCATGACCAGGAGAACGCACTTCCAGTAGATCGGGATGATGGCGAACTTTGCGATGACCATGAGTACCAGCATACCCAGCTGGGCCACCAGGTCGTTGACGGCGAGGCAACGCAGCATCAGCACGTGCTTGGCATTGCGCGTCTTGGCGGACTTGTAGAGGATCCACAGGGCAAGCATGGTGCCGCAGCTGCCGAGCACGAAGGCCGTGGCGACGAGACATTGTCGCAGCACGCCAAAGTCCATCATCGTCATCATCAAGAATGAGTTAGCCACACATGTGGCATGTGGCTGATGTGCAGACAGGTGTCAACTAGAAACTATAGCGTGATGATCATCAAACTATTAGATCACCAACTAATTAGAGGTGGTATAGAGTAATGTTAATAAACTATTTGGAGAGTGCTCTGTATTTACAATGACTAGAGTGGAGTTGATTTCCGCCCGGACAGCGTGCGTCTACATCATTGTCATGGAGGACCTCGAGTGTCTTGTTGACTCTCGGCGGGGCACATTCAAAACAAACACGATTATCACTGACCCAATCAGGCGGGCATGTTGACTTTTCCAAATCACCATGCAGCTTATTTAACTAGGAATTTTTTTTGAGACGCGTGGATTCTTCGCTCACATGGTTTGAGGAATGCAACAGGCTTCGCACGCCACCCAGATTTCTATTCGAATCACTTGAACGAAAACACGTTGAGTGGATCACTCCGAGGCTCCGACCCAGATAGATCTTTTCGGCGCGGTGGTCGGAGCGGCACTCGGGCGTCTTCTAATCGCTTCCTTTCCGTCGGAGCTTCCAACACATCTAACGTTTTACTGCCGCATGCGGTTTGTGACTTGTGCTCTCTGGGGTATAAGCAAGCGCACGCAATTTGGACGAACTTGATTGTAATAGACACTAAGGAGTTTTTTAATTGGATGTCATATCGTTGATTATCTTGGAAGGCAACTTGAGTTCATTACTAATTTAATAGAGTGTTTCTTTCATAGCAACAAGGCATATTTTGTTTTAACTGTTTTATTTTACGCTTTCAATTACTTTCACCCAAAAACCAAACGCACCAAAACTTTAGTACATAAAAACCGGCTCAAACTGAAGCTCTAGACGCTCAGTCAACTATCTAACTGACAACTTACATTGATTATATTCGACATTCAACTATTATTATTGGTAAGGCTCTTATCAGTGCCACCAACACAGAGTTGAAGGCTTAACCTCATTTCAAATCTACATATGCCACATAATCCGTCAAATCTGTAGTTTATATTCGTATTCTTTATTCATTATAATGATGCTGATCTCGTACCCCATAAGAATCCTCTCAGTTTTATTGTTAGGAAGGTTGTGTAGATTAAGGATTGTGTATTAGGATCTTGGCGGAAGATATCAATCATTTTAATTATTTGTTTAATGAGTGCTGGTTTTTAGCACAAAAAAGTGCTAAAAGTTGTGAAGTATTTAATTGATCTTAAGAAATCTGCGTTCAAAGATGAAGAAAAGAGTGATTGGTTTGGGCGAATTATCCTTTAATAAAATTTGAGATAACTCTTCAACAATACCGGATATTTCAGTTTTGTGACGAGCTCTGAAAAGTTCATTTAATCCTGCCTCTGTTTTCCGATTACAATATTTAGGAAAATTCTCGAATCTTTATGAAATTACTTTTTTCTTTGCGAAATTGTTTACATTTCTCGCAATTTCTAAACATCATTAGATCATTGCTGAGACGAATTGAAAGAATACAAGACATTGTACCTAGCTTATATGTCAGTTAAACAAATCACTAATTAGTATTCGTATTTTTATTCATAAACAATGCACAGTACATATAAAATTACAGTAAGTACAGAATTTTGACGGTTGAAATAGTCCGCATTCGAAATTGAAAAAGTCATGAGTTGCAACAAATGTGATTATAATGCTGGTTTGAGATTCGCCAAAAATTGCCCAAACTACACACCATTGCAAAAAAGCACACAAGTATCCTAATTCGTTAAATGTTGCAGTGTATTTTACATATTACATATAATATATATTGTATCTTGATTTGTAGAGTTGTTTAAAACTTGGTCACACGTGCAAACTGGCTACGAATTATTACGTCATACGATGAGAACAAAATGGCTGCCTTGGCTGTGCATTAGCATATTATGTTGTTTTGAAAGTTAGCTAAAACCCAGAAACCCAGCATATGTGCAATACCTCGAGAATAAACAATTTACAACACCGTGATTCGAGATCGGATGTGGAACCAATCAAATCAATTCAGCAATATCTTTGAAGGTTAACTCCTTTTGGCCGCAGTGCAATTTGCATGGTGCCAGCTAAGATTAGTAGCCTACGTGGTTGGTACCAAAGTCACTTAAGGTCGATTTAACTTCCTAGTCACATCATGGATGCAGTGCAAATGTGTGAATCACACCAAGTGCACTTAATTTATTCTTATATCTAATTGTTAATATGTTGTTACGTTGTTGGTATATTGATTTGGAACTAGCAAACAGTGAATGATACGTCTATCACTATCGCTTACTAAATTACATTCTTCGATGTAAATTTGTTTAAATCGTCTAAAGTTGTTTGATTGTTTTAAGGCATTTGTTGCTTGTCTTTTACGTTCATGCAGCATCCATTTGCATTCGACTAGAAAGCGTTGTTAAAGAGTTGCTTACAATTATGATTGGCGTTTCAAGAGGTGACGACTAAAGTAGGTGAACTGTTGCTAATTATAAGAGTGGTAATACAAGTGTTGTGGTGGAAAAGAATTTAGTTGTCCAGTTGAAAATTAGGATTCAATTGATTGTAGATATTTGATTGGATTAATAAATGAGTATAAAATAGAATAGTACGAGTAGTTTCTGGAAATTAGTTAGGAAAACTTGTAAAGAAGGAGATTAAAAAAGGATGGAAGAGGGTTTTAGTTGAAGACTAATGTTCTGGTGAAGGCTGTCATCAAGATGATTAGACCAGAAAGAGCACTGAGAGGAATCCCACCTGAAAAAAGAGGAGAATTTCATTTAGCTGTTATTTGGGTTTTCTATGTTGCAATGATTACTTTTCTCGATGTACTGAGACGAAAATAAAAGTTTCATATAGTAAATCAAATATATATTACAGAGCTGGATATATATGATTGAAATACTTTATTTGTTATAACAATAATAATCATTAGGTCAATTAAGACTGTCACGTTGGTTGTTTGTTTTCTTGACATATTTTCTTATTATCCTTTAACCCGCTTGAAAGGGAAATACATGTTTTATTTTATAATCAAATATTAAATACTTTGCATAATTCTAAGTGTGTGAAAATTAAATTAATTTTATATATACGTAATTTGTCAGAATACTCTTTTGAATTATATATCTTGTATAAATTTGAATCAGTATTTAGAAGACAACAAATAATAATTTTCAAGTACTAAACAATCCATTAACACTAATATTTACTTGTTATAACGTTTTCGGCCATTGCAAACATCAAAGAAGTTCTTAAGCACAACTGCATTCTTAATCACGCAAAAATTAACAAGGTCCAACATCAATCGAACAACAAATTTTAATGCAACCTAGTTTAAAACTAAACTTTACCACCTTCCACTCAATAATACCATTTCAAAAACTATATAAATCAGAAACAATCATAAATAACGTTATTTTATACCGAAGAAGGCAACATGCCGAAAACGTTATAAGAAGTGAATATTAGTAAGTGTTATAGGGAACTCTTATCAACTTACTAGATATTAATTCGTTTGCGATTTATTGCTGTCTTTAGTGTGACTTCATAATGCTCAACGCACTCTTTGTTATATTTCATGTTACATACAAAAGAAATTCATGCTGAAGAAGGCAACAAGCTGCAAACGCTTCATAAATAAATATTTACTAAATGTTATAGATAAGTCTTATCTACATAATCAACCCATTACAGCTAGCCAAGAAGAATAAACAGCAAATAGTTTAGCAGTTTGAATTTATTCATAGTTAACAAAGCTTTCGTTTAACGCAGTTGTTTACTTAATGTTTTTTTAAAACAATCTTGGTTGCCTATATTTAATCACATTCTACTTAATATTCCTATCTTTAATGTCCAAAACACATTAATATTAGGATATTTACGAACTTTAGTGAGTTGTACTGCAATTAGTCATTACATACCTACTTGCCTACTTTGAATCGATCAAGCCTTGTGTCTCCTCACCCCACTAATGACTAAACTCACAGTAAAGTAAGTAACATTTAGTACCTCAACAAATTCATCGAAAGCTTCGGCTAATTTCAAGTAATGTTACTCAAGGAGGAGGTATAAGTACCCTCCTAAAAAATGGCAATGTAATTTGACCTAATAGAAATATTACGTGTGCGTTTTCCGTTCGCTCATATATTTTATGTCTGCAATACTTTTTTACCTTGGTCTATGGAGTGTAGGTATAATACGAAACACGAAAGAAAATTGACGGCCTACAAATGTTTAGTGCCGGTTGCATTATAGAGTACTATAGTTTTCTTGTTCTTTCTTTTTTTGCTTTGTTAAGAGCGTGAAGAATGAGTATGATGCAAGTTTTTGTTGGAGAATAATAATAAATAAAAAATCAATATCGTTTAGTAACAATTAGACGTAGGATAAGCAATTGTACTGACCATTGCACATGTTGTGACTTTCAACCAGTCCTTCCATGCATTTGCAGGTCTTGTCTCCGCCAGGTTGGGGATTCTTGCCGAGGGGCTGACATTTAGCGCCCTCTACGCATTGATTGTTCTCTGTGCACAGGTGGTTAGGACCTGAAATAACAGTAAAGTAAGAAAAGCAGACAATTTGTTTATTTGTCGAATAACTACATTTATGGTAATTCAAATATAGTGATTTATGAAATACCACTTAATGTGAAGAATTTGTATGAAATGTTTAAGTCATACAAGTCAAACTATTAAATTAAACATACAACAACAACAGATTGAGTTGTAGAATGAAAACTTCTTTTATATCTAAAACATATTTTTTTCTATAATTTATCATAACGTCACTGTAATTTGCATTCTTTCTTAAAATTATAATTTGTTAATTCTACTTTTTCAAATAGTCGTTTAGCTAAATTTTTGCTAAATTTAGAAATCTTCAAAACTTAGATATCAATTATAAGAAACCTCCTCTTTTTCTCATTGTTTCCTTCAAATCTATTGGTGAATTTCAGTGACTTTCATTCGTCTGTTGTTGAAGTTGTCATGTGAGCATGCAACCATTCGTGCAAAATGGAACGCGCATTAAACATGATTAAACACAATTCTGCAATACTTCAACCTTTTCACCACAATAATCAATAAAGTAAAAAGAAGTAAAATGAACAAAACTTGCTTCCCATTATAATGTTGCTTGATAGATCAGCTCAGAATTAAAACTTCTCCACATGCGGTCTTAAATCACTGCGCACCTGTCCAATTGCACCCAATTGCAGCAATTCACTAAAATAAATTATTATGCGCAGAATGTATGACCGCAAACAAAGAGTGAATATAAGAATAGATATCGAAGCGCCACGCGGATGTATTGTGGGTTCCATATTCATTAGCAATCTGATTTATTCGCATCTAGCACACATTAGTGATATCACAACAAGAGTATATATAACAAAGATGAATGCATATATTACACTTCGTATAGTGGAGTACCAACAGTTGTCTAAGTTGACGGAGCTGAATTAGTATCGACCTCGTTAAAATTAAACAACAATTCACTTTTATTACGGTCGTAATTTGACGCAAATTGCGATATTTCTTTTTTTGCATTAACTGAGAATTTAGACCAATTGGAAAACATGAGTTTGAAATTTATAGAATTACATCAATTGGTATAATATATTAGCGAAATTATTAAATGAGGCGCAATCTATTTAGATTCAGTTGTGTAACGTAGGCAACCTAATATACTCCTAACGAATGTTGCAAACAAACTGAAAGGAACTTTTAAATCTCAAGCACTTTCATTAAATTGTGTAAACAACATTATAATTAGTTTCTTTTTGTTGTTCAAATTGATAAATACGCTGTTGTTAATTGTAATTCTGTCCGGTTTGGTATCACCACGCAAATTCCGAGTCAACTTAACCTAACCTAACCACTCCAACCTCATATTTGTTGATTTTGATTAATATTTATATGTCGGGCGCATTTATGCATCTTTTGCTTCTTCAAATACGATACGATAGATTTTGCTCGTAATAAATTTCAAAACATTATACTATGTGGTTAGACACAAATAACAAAGCTGGTGAATGCATATATTACACTCCGTATAGTTGTGCATCAACAGTTGTCTAAGTTGACGGACATGAATCGACCTCGTTAAAATTAAACATCACTTTTATTGTGCTGGTAATTTGGCGCAGTTTTTGCCCCAACTGCACACTGCATGGTAATTGATGCTTCATTTTGCAATGAAGCCAAACACTGCAGTATTTTATTTTCGTATTTTACCATAAGCCCCTGAAAGCTTATCGCTGCGCAACGCAATAACAAGAAACGCAAATTTTCACCTCGTACGTCTCATATGTAGTTGCTGTTTATCGCTTAATTAATCATTAACAACATTAACAACAATCAACCTAGTCGCACTGAAATATACTCCTCTATTGCAATCCGTTCAGCTTTCTTTCTTTTTCGCTGAGCACGTTTTGTTCTTTGTTCGAAAATTTGAAGTAGACGTTTTATCGAATTTCTTGCGCCGTTTCGTGTAAAATTATGCAAACGTTTGCTTTGGACGTGGGTGATGGGGGAGGGGGGCGAGAATGGGGCAAATCGATTTTAATTGTTTCTCTTCAACTTCAAAGTACTTCTTTGCTTAGCGTTGTCATATAAACTGCAATATTTATTTGTTTCTACATTTAATTAGATGATATTAATATATTTCTAGATGACATTTGGTGTCGTGTTTTCATGTGGCATTTTTTTACTGCGATAAAATGCGCTATATTGGAACATTATGCAATTCTTGAATACATAATTGCAGCTAATTGCATTTTCTTGGTGCCATACGGAAATTATTCCAGGCTTAATTTGCCCATCTGAATTTTACTATTTGAATACTGTAAAGTGACTTGAGCCGCCATTTTGTCGAGCTAGTTCGAGTGTGTTTCAATAGATTTCATTTCTGTAAAGAACAATACTAAAGGAGTTGTTTTTCAATGTATTCAATTAGATATTCTTAGCGAGACTTGTTTTCTTGATTGCTTTAGAGGTTTGTTTCTATCTGCAAGTTTGGGTTGAGGTGTTCAGTGCTTCAAGTTACTACCTAGGTTAGATACGCGTGGCGGCATACAATTTGCATAAATTTGCTGGATTGAATTTCGTATTTTTGGGATTGTGTTAGGGCTAGACCAACAAAAATCAATTTAGAAACTATCTACATAAACCAAAAAGAATTAGGTTAGGTTAGAGAATTTAATACGAGAAAACTGAACATTTCTCCAAATAGATTACGATTTAATGCAATCAATGAGATATACATTAAGTCCAATGGATTATAAATATTTTCAAAAAATAAAACATAGTAATTTATATATAATTTCTAATTAAATCAAAAGAAATCCAGTGAAAACATATTTTTCATAGGAATAATGAAATAACGGTCAAAATTTAGGTTTTTAAAGAATTTTTTTAAATGAAAAGAAACAAAATAGATTTGTTTTGTCATGGATTTAAATAAATTAAAGATTATCAGGTGCTATCCTACCAAATTCTAAGAAAAAAGTGGAAAAAAAACTCAAAATAACCTAAAAATTATCTAATTCTGAAAGAGATACCAAAGAAAGCGAAACCAATAACGTTTTATATAAGTAACAAAGCATAATTATACCAGTAGAAACAAAAATATTATTTATTTAACAAATTTTTATATAATTTATGATAATCTCAAATTAGTTGACGTGTTAATGTTTCAAGAAATTCAGTTAAACATAAATATTAAAACAAGTTAATTTCTATTCAGTTAGAAAATATTTGCGTGTTGATGAAAGGTGTATGCTAGGTTATCTACCCTCACAGAAAGTAGTTAAAAAATTATTAATTTTAAACATGTTGCACGTTATTGATATAGTAAAACGATATAGTAATTAATCCAATTGAAGATATGCGTGTTCATAGTTAATAAATTACGAGACTTACCTCTGTAGTTAGCTTTGCAAATCCCATTCTGAGGCGGAACATTATCACCACAAAGACAACTCTTCTTGTGGTGATCTCGAGGATCCTGGACACAGCTGGCCCCATTTATTCCCTTGCATGTTGTATGATTGGTACAGGTTTTAGCTGCAAGACAAAACATTTAATTGACCACAAACACAATGACCAGCTGAAATACACACAAAACCGTCAATGAATGCTTCCAATAGCACATAAGCAACTAAGCCAATTAACAAAGTTTTCATTTTATAACTTTCAAAGATTATCAAAGCTTTAAAAGGAGGTTAGGTCTTCTGTAATTCTATCTGATTTCGTCCGAAATTCCAACTGAATTGTTTCAATCAAGTGACACTGGTTTTATTTCAGAGAAAAGATGTCACCGCATCCCATTTTTATTTCTATCATAAAGCCAATGAAAAATAAGCAGCTTTTAATAACTGTTTTGGAAACGCACAAAGCGAGAAAACCGAATGAAACGAAGGCACAAAACATTTCGATTAAAGAGATCATTTGTATACTATTAGTATTTGCATTACGATTGAAGCATGGTCGTACCGGGCGGTTGTGGCGGCGGCTGATTGTTATTCGTCGGCGTCTTGCCGAAAGTCGTCAGACCATGCGCATGGTTGAATCCAGCGAGGAGCAGCAACAATGGTATCGACACTGTCACGTACAAAGCGTTCATGTTTCCCAGCTAGATTCTTCTCTTCGGAGCTTTAAGATCCTGAGCTTTCAGCTCTTAATCGTCAGGAATAGGCCCGCAATAATTACGACTGATTTTGTTTGGTTCGAAGAAATTTGTTTTAGATATTAATGAAATAACTTGCTGGCGTTTGTGGACGTGTCTGTCTGACTGTAAGGCGAGCACTGAGCCGGCGGCGACGGCGGCAGTGTCATGCAGCAAAGTTAAAGTTCGAAACACTAAAATCACAGTGACGTGCGAAAGTTTGCGAGCCGCCACCGAGTCAAGGCTGGCGATAAGCTCAACGCGTGCGCTAGGTGGTGGAAACTAACTGACCATCAGCAACCCGCACACCACGCAATAGACCACCATTTCCACCACCAATGCAACTTGCAGCGATAACATACAGGAAGCAATGTTCTATGTAAAAAAACAATTTGTCATAACAGGATTTGTGAGTTATTATCTCTTCTGTAATGTTTTATGCTGTTTCCTTAAGTTTATCTGCAGATTAATGTGGTGTGTATGTATTGTTGGTTGCGGATTTTTTGAAAAATCTAATCATTTATAGTTTTTCGTATTTGTTATCGTTGTTTTTAATGTTTTGCGAAATAACAACATTTTAAGTGAGCTTATAAGTAGCTAGTAGTGGCAAACAGTATCATTTGCAGTAACAGAAGTTGCAGATTGTTATCATTTTAGGTTATTTTCTGGCAGTTATAATCAGGAACCTGTAATCTTAAAATGACTTAAATATCTTATAGTTTTTGGCAACAAACATTCAGCTGTTATTTTCTGAAAACATTTGGTTTTCTGTTATCGTTGGCTTCATTACTATTTTTTCACATATTTACTCAACATACAAAATAACAATGTATTATTATAATAACAAACCGTTTTAGTTTGTTTTAGTTGGTTTTGTGTAGTTTTTTGCTTCAAGTTGTATTTAAGCTGTGTATGCATGTATTGTTGGTTGCGAACTTGTCTAAAAATAACCCAACTCATAATAACCATTTAAATGCTTCTTACTTGTAAACAACTGAGCAATAAATAATCATTATTGTTTCTTGCACTTTGTTTCGTTTTTGGATCGTAACATTTAGGTCAAACGAAGACATTTTCAAGTTTTCTTCATGAAAAATCTAAAAAACCATAACATTTGTTAACGTGCATTGCGTTGATCTGAAGCGATTTCAGCGAGCATTTACCGAGTCTCAGTTGTGGGTAGCGGCAAGCAGGTGAGATCCTGATAAGAATAACGATTGCTTGCTGCTGGATGGCGGCCATTATGGCGCCGTGCATATTATTCGCACGCGATCGGTTGCGTCATATCGCGCAAACCAGTCGCTCACCTGGTTTGCTGGAAAGACTGGACATTGTGCTAGTTTCGAGTAATTTGCAATAAAGCAAACATTTCCGATCTTCCTTACATTCAGCGAGGTGAGAAAAATTAGGAAAGGATAAAAGCTGCAACCAGTTCAACAGAGTTCAGCACGATTACGTCATAAATTGTTATGAGTTTATTCTACAACCGAATTTATTAAATTAAAACAGTAATTTATAAAGATATAGCTGATATTATTTTGTTTGATTTGAATGAGTTTTTGGTATTTTTACATTTGCTGTAATTAGAGAGGTTAGGTTAGTACCAATTGCATTTACATTATTAAAGAAAGAGGAATTATTTATTTCTCTAGACTTTCTACTTAATTAACAATTGGCTTTGTTCTTCTACTTAGATAACATTCTATACGCATTGTATCATTTACTCGAAGCTTAAACTAGTTGGAAAAAATAGAAATAGATAGGTCTAGCAAAGTTAATATATGCAACCAGTTCAACACAATTTAAACTAGACATAATAATAAATCATTATAATAGTACTGCAGCTATTTAAAACGTGATTTATTATTATTATTATTATTATTATTATTATTGGAGTATTGTTGCGTATTAATTGCGTAAAATAAGGTCTTAGTTTAATACATGTTGCATGCGGCTTTCTAATATGTCAGATTTTAGTAATTTTTTGTAAGCTTGTGTAAGTTTGTTATCAGAGTTGATTACCTCATGAAATAAAATTATATTCAAAATTGTTTTATTTACATAATACCGTTGCACACTTACAAAAGTTACTCCACATTATGGAAAACCTAACATAAAGTCAGCTTAATATCTAATTACTTTCGATTACAACCGCTTAATGACATTGTGGCTTTTTTAATGTGGTTTGCTAATGAGGTCATGGCATCACCTATTAATTTCAGCTTGATGAGCTGCTTCAGATATGACCACTCATCATTGTATAATCATTGTAGCAAGTTTAATTGAAAGATAGAATAAAGTTCAATCGTTTGTTGTCGAGTGTTTAGAGTAAAGTATGCAACCAGTTTTACGCAAGTCAATCGAATTCAAGACTGTTTTATTTAAATGATTATGCCACATTTTACAAAACATCAGCAATAGCAGAAAACCTAGAGAAAACCTAATTTGACTAGAGCTTCTTACTTATAATGTTCTTTGCATCTTTTTTCCACTGCGCTTTCTTGACGTCATGCCACCTAAAACGTCATAGTTTCAGACTGCTCCACGAACCACCCTTGATTAAGATTAACGGCTGGCCGCTCAACAATTTTCGCGTTATTTCTTTTTTACAGCTACGTGAGTTGTGCGAGCTTTCCACTCTTGGCTTACTCGTTATAAACCCGGGTGGAAAAAGCAGAAAGGCTTAGCATGTCTTGGCCTTATCAGCCACTAAGATGGCATGCCTCGATAAGATTATTATACACCGCGCGGCAGAGCAACTGAGCCAATGTTTAAACATTAGGTGCCATTGTTCAGTCATGCTCGATGTGACCTCAGACTGAGACAAAGAGAGTGCAATTCACCTAATTCAATGCTCGACTTGTATAAAGTCTCATTACGTGGTTTAATCCGCACAGCTATGATGAGTGTTGATTAGCACGCGGATTGTGTTTTAATTGGCTGAGGGCATGTCGAGAAAGTGCAAGATATATAGTAGTTGGGGTAATTATCTTGAGCAAAGGTCAAAAGTGGTCCTAACCCCTACACAATTACCCAAAGCAGGTGGTTTCCGCTTCTGCTATCGATTTCGTGACCTTATTACGCGAGTTGGCCACGGCAATTATTTAAAACGTACAGCAATCAACAATTAATTACGTGCTTCATCACAGTAAACACTTCAAAGTTCCGTGACTATCGGCCATCTTGTGCTGTATTTATATCGTGCCCCTTGCACTATTAATTGTTGTGCGCTGCTGCTGCAAAGAAAGTAAATGTTTGAGTTGCTTGTTGTCTGGAGATTTGCACATCGACGAGCAGAGAGCAAACAGAGCAAACAGAGCCTAGGGTCTATATGCATGGAAATATGAATTTGCCAGCGCGGTGGCGACGATTAGTTGGGCTAATGACTTGATAATTGATCTTAAGACGCGAGCGCATGCAGGTGGTTGGGGGTAGCGTGCGCGTTTGCGATCAAGGTCGCTTTTAATCAGTCCGGTGTGCAAACGAAAAGGTCACCGTTCTGATATGCATTACCTAATGAATTATGGAAAGTATCGATTCCGGCATACCGCGTCGCGAGTACACCATCTGGTAATGAATAGCAAGCTCCAACTACAAGAGCATAGAGTGTGTTATTAACAAATGTTGTTAATTTCTGAAGTTTAGTGATATTTTAACTGCTACTACTTCTATAAAAAACATTAAGCTTAATAAATTAATATTTCGGAGTATTGTTGAGTGTGGTAACGAAGTGTTTAAGATTCATAATTTTGATAAAACTTTACTATTACACTTACTTTTAGTCACTTGCTATAACATTTTCGACAGTGTTGCCTTCTACAGTTTATTTTTATTTTTAGAGATTTTAAGAGCATCGTTGCCACAGAAGGTACTGAAGAAGGGAACATGTCGACTTTGTATAACAAGTGACTAAAAGTAAGTGTTATAGTTAAGTTTTATCAACCTAAGTTAATATTTATTAGTTTTGTATCAGTTTATCGCATTGTAGACATGTTGAGAGTTATTTAAGTGGAAATTATGAAAATTATTAAAAAAATTCAAAATTGTAGGAGTTTCTAATAATAGTTTTCTCACATTTCACACAAATTACAATGATTTGGCCAGCGTATGAACAAGATTGTTTTTTTCTTTATTAAAAAAAATAATAAATATATAAAAAAAAATAATTGTGAAAGTAATTTTCATAGCTAAAGTGTCAATAAACAAATGACTTCTTCTTTTATCAAGTAGTTTCTTATTGCTTAGTTAATTGTGTTTTATCATTAATAATTTATTTGTAAATTTCTTATAAAGTTATGAAATAACTTTCAAACTTAGTTAGCAGCGTTTAGGCAGATGACACTCATCTACTCAAAACATGTCGAGAGGACCAAACTGTCATTATTTTCGTCTACATTCGGGTAGGTTCGTGAATCGGCAAATTGAAAATGTGATCACCTGCCGTTTTTCAAATGACTGTTTGGAATTTCGATATATTTTAGATCAAGAATAATAAATCATCACTGCCGAAAACGTTATAGCAAGTGACTAAAAGTAAGTGTTATAGATCTAACCATAGTTTTTGTAAATTTTATTTGTAATTTCCAAGTCCCCATTTCAAATCTCTATTCGAAATTAACTTGGAAATCTTGTCACGATTTACTTTTTGCAGCCGGGTGGTTGGGGAAGGTGATAAAATTTTGTATTTATGGACACACGAATTTACGCGAATGTACTCGAGAAAATTGACAGTTCAGACTCTCAAGAAAATTTCAAGTGGAAAGTCATAGGAAAACCACTAATAGTTTGAAAATTGAATTCAAGCATGTTTAAGATTGGCACTATCAGATTTTAAAATGAGTGGCGGTTGTATCATTTAGGTTATTTGTGTTTTCCATCATGAAATCGATGGTTTCTCCAGATGTGGTTTAAATTTAGTCTCATGTATATATAGGTGGTATGTTCACATCAGTGTTTCCGCAATTGTTTTCTGCTCATTCTAAGTCTGTTTTGCCCCGGCCCAAAATACCGTGTCGCACACGTAGATTGCGTGTGCGAATTACGCTTTTACGACCCGCTTCTTATCCCCATAAAAATGTGCGCGCACGATTCGTCTTGCATGCCGAACAAAAATACCTCCTTGTTTCAATGTTTTCCCACACGCCACTTGGAAACAAGCCGAAGACTTCTAGACATTTACAGACCCGATCATTTTTGCCTAGTAACAAACGCAATTGCCCAAATTACTCCAGCAATTAATAGAGATGGCTGTAGACTCTGCTTAATAGAATCTATAAAGGTGCGGGAGAAATAAACCAATCCCGTGTGCGCTTAGCAGGAAATCGCAATTCAGGTACGCTTCCGTCAACAAACATATTACTAACTGGCTTGCTGGGTGCGCATTTTTGCTGTTGGTGGCTGAGATTGGCTCAGGTCGGGTTTCAATTGAAGCATTCCGGATTGTTTGTTTCGTTTTGTTGCGCTTCTAATATTGCGTTATAGTTCGATGGCTAGTGGTAGCCACGTGGGAGTGAGTTTATAACATGCGGTAGTAAGCAGTTAATTTTACATTTCGTTTTGGATCGTTGTAAAGTTTACAATGGGCAATAACGCTGCCACTGAGAATAATTATGGTTACCATTTAAGCAACTAAGCTTTGGTGGCAGAGAAAGAATAAATATTTTTGTATTGAAGGAAATTTATAACAAAATGATCAAATCTTTCCTTTATACACTCTTTGCATTCAAGCCGATTTGCCGTTGCACGAAGCAACAACTTGAACGATTTTTTCTGTTTGCAGTCCGAATAGCTGAGTTGATTGGAATTGCTCCAGTTTAACCGCTTGTGGAACGATGCAAGAAACATTTGACTATGCCCTAAACGTGCAGTAAGAGAGAATGATGTTGAAAGAGGAATTGAGAGTGCAGCTGTAAAAAAGTGTTCAACAGTTCAACATGGCTACTTTGCGAAGATTACGACGAGGTGCTGCCGAAATCGTCTCGGCTTGCCGATTCGCACAAAACGCCTCGAGGACAAACGGTTATTAATTGAAAAAAGTTGTTTTGATGGCAATCGAAACCATCTCAAATTAATATAACCTTATATGACCTCGAAAAATTGTCTGGCAGGTCTTGTATCATTAAATTAATAATTGCTTCACAACTAGATGAGTACTTTTGGTTACAATATTTCTCTCTAGAATTATGTCACTATCCACAAATTATAACATCATTATGCTGGTGTGAAAAACGATATGGTTTCGGGATGGGTAGGGAATGTGGGTTGAGTTAATAGAAGGTTGGTTAGAAGAGGTATGAGTATATCAATTGTAGCATTTGCTTGTGATATGTCGAGGAAAAAGCATCACTGAAAAACTCGACGAAGCATCTGCGTCATCTAGCTTCCTGCATTTCCTTACGCTTGCTTTAAATTTCAGAATAAAGAATAGTGTTGGCTTCTTCTTCTTTATTGGCTCTACAGACCAGATCGGTCCTTGGCCTCCTCTATTTTTTTGCCAGTGTTTCAGCCGGTCCCAAGCCCGGGTAAAGGAGGAGGGTTGGGCGATAGACCTATAGATAGACTTATCCTTGTAAAAAACCAACTGTTAAGAAGCCCTCAAGTAAGCCTCGGAAAGATTTGATACAACGAAGACGAAAACAGTAAAGAAACTTAGGTTAGGTTATTGGCACATGGAATGTAAGATCACTCAATAAGCCGCCCGCACTACTGAGTGAAATTACAGAAATACGATTCGGCAATCACTGCACTGTTGGCTTAGTTGTTTGTGTCTCGTTTTAAACATTAAATAATTTGCTTTCGTTCTTTTATTCGATATGTATATTTGGATGATTCCATTAATGTCTAGATATTTGTTGTGTGGAAATGTTTTATTCGACAAGCCGAATTGTTTTATTCATTTATTCACAATTAATCACACACTTGATGAACAAAAACAATGAAATCTTTACAATATAATACAGGTTATTTCAGTAACAAATCACTAAAACATAATTAATCAACCTAATGTCTTCTGTTCACTATAATATATATTATATTTCCAACAAAACTAATTAATATGTTAATTCTGCAAGGTGTTCTTCGTGGTGTATTTCGTAATAAGTAAATCAAGAAGACAAAACAATCTGTAGCAAACATATGTTTGTTATTCCACGGTGTTTTATTACGGCAGCGTCTATTTCCGTCGGCGGCGTAATGCGCAATTGACATTTTCAATGAAATAGTGAAATATGTGACTTTTACTGCATGCAAAATGTTGTTTATTCGTTTCGAATGTTTTCGGCGCATTCGCTCCAGCATAATTGTTAAGAGCGTTTCGTTTTTCGCATACGTCGTTTTTATTTCCGCGTGTAACATTTCGCAACGCACGCAATAGCCGAACGAAAATTATCGACGCATTTAACGCCTTTCAATATTATTGCTCAACTGTCTCCAACATGCGCTTTATCTGTGTTTCAGTCCCCAACTCGTCTGCCTTTATTCAGGGCACTTAGAGCTCTCTCCCTTCTCACATCGCCGCCAATAACATCTTCGGAAGTCCACCGCACGCGTACCAGCTTAGCTTGCTAGCTTAGTTAGCAACCGGTCGATGTTGCGTCTACATCAAAGATGCACCTGTTGTCGGTCCGGTGTGTTAGCATCCTATTCTATTATGCACTGCCTCTGTGTTCGGATCATTCGCAAGCATTGGGAGTGAGTGCAGTGGAAGTGAACGAGATACGGAAGCAGACGGATGCGTCGCCGGGTGTGCTCTACGATAGTGGTGTCAAGCACTACTTAGATAACAACTATGGCGCGTGCGTTCGGAATCTGGAGCAAGCCGTGGACGTTTACAATAACTACATGAGCACATTGCGGAGTTGTTACCTACAGTGCCATCATGATGCGCGATATGAGCAGCCGTTGAATAAGGTGGATGTGGAGGATTTGCTACATTATGAGAGGGCGATTAAGGACACACTTTGTTTATTGAAGTGTAAGAAGAACAGGGGGATTGCAGATGTGTGGACTAGGATTGATGCTGGTGTTATACAAACATTTGAGAAGAGGAAACCGTTCGAGTATTTGCACGCTTGTTATGCTGCTGTAAGTTGACCACGGTGATTATAGGTTTGTTTAGGGATTTACTGAGTTTAGGGAGATGGATCAGTTACGTACGAGAATTATCTTCTTGACTTATAGACATTTATAGATTTTGTGTTTTAATATTATTCAACTTTAACTTGCTGTAGCAGCTCTAGATACTACAAAGTACGGAAAAAACGAATGTTTTATCCTTTACGGGTCGGATGTTATACAGCTTATACAGATGGTAGTCAGAAAGAAATAAACTTGTACTTTCATTAACTTTATACGCTCGGCTTCCCCTTGACGTTCCATTAACTTTTCTAGGAACTTTAAGGCTTACTATAGTAGCTCTATATATTAGCTACAGCAATAATAATAAAAAAAAAAACTCTAAGTCATCAACTTGTAATAATGCTTGAGTCCTTTGATGTTCTAGGTCAATTAGTAACTTAAATTTACTCTATAAATTTCCCATAGAACAAGTGTTTATTCTAAAAGTAATTCAGAAATAAGCTGAGTGAATTATTTTAGTGGCTTCAATTTTTGCTCTTTTCTAACCTTCCCCGGGATAATTTAAGACCAATGCTGGTCTTAGATTAAATTACATATAGAATATCGCCTGATATCTGTTTTTAGACGCAATAGTTGAGTAGTAATTTTCAAATCTCTTTTCCAGATAGACAATTTCCAACAAGCAGCCAATGCAGCCTTTACATACCTCGCAGTGAACCCAAACGACGCTGGCATTCTGGCAAGTCTACAACACTACGCCCAACAACCGGGTGTCGATGTCAATGGCATCATCAACAGGGAGGCCAAAGATTATGTCTATCTATACGTGCATGGGAGCAGAGCCTATGATGAAAAACACTGGGATGAAGTCATACAAAATATGGAAGCATCTCTAGAATCCTACCTGCAAGAAGAGGAGGAATGCAGGGTTCAATGTGAAGGACCATTTGAACAACCTGTCAATGAGTTCATTCCTAGTGTAGCAAGTAAGTGAAGAAACGCAATTTAGTTGAAAGACATGCAGGGGGACACATGAAACTAGCTTAAGTTGGTTCCAGACCATTTTGCACACGTCCTGGTCTGCAAACGAAAGTGCCACGATAAATTAAGCACGCTAAATGGTGAAAAGAATGACGATCTGCTTCCCAGTCACTACCACTATCTGCAGTTTGCGTATTTTAAAAGTAAGATTTATACCAATCTCGTAGTTTGAACATAACTTAATATTTCTGGACTGCTTGCTTCCACAGCGGGCAAACTGAAGGAAGCTTGTAGGGCAGTTGCAAGTTATCTCTTGTTTTATCCAGAAGACAAGACAATGATGCACAATTTAGAGTATTATTCGACATTGCCTAAAGTTGAGAAGGAGTTTTTCAAGCCAAGACCTGAGGCGCTAACTTACATCCAACGGGATACCTACGAAAGCAAGATAATGGATTACATCAACAATGTGTTTGCTGTAGAGATAACTAAACTCTATCAGAGTGATGAAGATGAACCTAAGGTAAATCGTAGTCAATTGTGCATAGTTGGTGTGGGCATGCTTTATTGTAACTAACACTTACATTTTGCAGGTGACCATCGCATCTGCATCTATCCAAGATGCCTAAGGTTCTTAAAACGATGCAAAGATGTAAAGGAAGGGGGTGTTTTGACTAATCCTGCCACAACTGCTTTGTGTAATTAACACTGATTAATGTAATTTGTAGATGAATAAACCAGTTTTCAACTTGTAACTTTGATTCCACCATTTTGTCTACAGCCTAATCGATTTGAACGCCCCCTATTGGTGCCTAAACAGGTTAAGAGGTTTTCGGTGAAGCGTTTTGTTACCTCTGAGGAATGTCGACAATTGATGCGCGTTGCGGAGTATTTTGCGCTTTCTGGAGATGGATATGAGATTGGGAGTGGGTCTCCTCATACTATTCATGAAGATTACTATGGGTTATCTTTAAAAAGAGCAGCTGGCTTGTGGAAGGACAATAAGATGGATTTTGGGTCAATGAAAGTCCTTCTTAATGTGACTGACAAGGTTAAAGAGGAATTGGTCAGACGGTTTGGTGTTAGTAAAAGATTGCATTTTGCTTATACACATTTAGTGTGCAGGAGTGCTAAAGTTGGTGGGTATGACATATCCGGATGGATGGAATGTGGAGGTCACTGCAAATGGTTTATTTTAGGGGCTTCTGCTCTCAATCGGACAGACTTCAGTCATCCGGTCCATGCCGATAACTGCAATATACAAATGAATGGGACATGTACCAAGAACTGGCCTGCGTTTACATGGCGAGACTACACTGCAATTTTATACCTTAATGATGAATTTCACGGAGGGGAGCTGTTCTTTGCCAAGGATTATTTTGGTACCAGTGTGGAGGGAATGCTAAAGCCGAGATGTGGACGGCTGGTGGGTTTTACATCAGGGGAGGAGAATCTACATGGGGTTAGGGCTATCAGAGATGGGAGGAGGTGTGCCTTGGCGATTTGGTTTACTTTTGATTATGAGCATGCTGAGGATGAGAGGAAGTTGTTCTATAATATTTTGATTCCTAATAAATGAGGATATCTGTTTACTGCTGTACTATGTATGACGTTGCTGCTAGTACTGAAGAAAACTGGAGAAGACTGTGGTTTGTTAGGATATTTGACATGAGAAGAGTTGAGTGCTATTCTACCAGCGGCCACAGGACGAAGAAACCTCCACGAAACATAATCTCATTGAAATTAAGATGAATTAGTTGCATAATACCCCAATTCCTAAGAAATTAAGCTTGTGTGATAGGTTCCTTAATTGTTGATTACTGCTTGGATTTGCAAGTTTATCGTCTTAATTGAGATGAGACCAGAGCAGATTAGGTGCTCGTAGCATTCGAGATTTTGCGCTCGCACCGTTCGCGTCGATCTAAACTTAACCGGCTGCGCGCTGGTACCTGTGCGAGATGTGGGCTGCCCCCCCGAAAAGTAGGGACCCGAAACATATGTGTACAAGGTCGGCATGGCGCATCTTGGGCACCACCTCAATCCGGGCCGGGTGTCTCTCTGCGCTCTAGTGCCGAGTTGCTGGTCGCTTGCATGTGAGCCGCGCGAGTCGCGAGGTGTTTGTGGACGCGCCGCCGCCGCCGCCATGGGGACGAGCCAAGCGTGGAGGTTCTCGACGTACCTCCTATTGGGATTACTCCTTGTCGCCACTACTTTGCACAGTAAGCAACAGGAATCCATTTATAGGCAAATCTATCCGCCCAGAAAGCAAAGATGAACCCAGTGGGTAACTAGGTTAAGAAGGAGTGGATTATGGTGAGATGATTGTGGAATGGCCTTGGTTCTTTTGATAGTTTGCTGTGATGAGGATAAGAATTATGTAACGTCGGTGTTTTATTGGTACAAGTAGTATTTCTGGCTCCAGTCGTCTAAGTATAAACATGGCCGCGTTATGTTCGCCGGCATTTTTATATTGTTTACCCACGGGATGGAGATCGTGTTGCATTCCGGGAAACTATCACCAGCTGGACATTTTGACGTATTTGGTAATTTGGTCGTGGCGCGATGTTGCACTCACGCTCGCATTTCGCTCATCGTACGCAAGCCGTGGTTTTGTAATTTTTAAAAATGTAAAATCTAATTTAGGACTCGCGCGCACACATTGCGCATTAGCGTGTATGACGACACGACATCGGCCTTTTGCCAGCTTTTACGATTCCCTAGACTACGATTTAAATATAGCCCATTTGCGGCCGAATGCGTAGATTACACATCACGCGCATTGTCGCATAAAAGGCGCCGATTGATGACCCATTGGGACACCTGAAGTATGGGCATATACAATAGGCAGTAAAAATGTTATGACCTGCGATACTATGTCAAAGAGCTGTCTTGCATGGTTTGCTTTATGATTTACAAATTGTCTTTGTTTACGATGACAAGATGTGCAAGGAGAGCATGAGTCAGATTCAGAAGCACCTTCGCAATGCAGACCCTTTATTGAGAAGGCATTGAAGGAGCAGCAGAAGGAAGAGGTGTCTTCGGAAGGTGCGATTGCTGGAGACGATTCCGAACACGACGCGAGTGTCGGCGACATCGAGCCCGATGCTGGCGAGACGGCTACTGTGGACAGTACTGAAGCACAGGTACCAAACAGAGCCATTTAGATCGATGTGGTTCATCCATAATAAATTGTTATGTTTTATTAAAAGGCGAACGATTCAGGAGTTTCGGCTGAAGCAGAACAAGCTGACAGTGAAGGAGATGCTGCCAGTCTAGAACAGGTATGTGCTATTTTCATGAGTATTTTATTAATGAAAGTAAAGAATTGAATCCTTTAATAGGCGGAAGAAAGCATTGAGATCCAGAATGATGTGCAAGAAGAAACTGCTGCTTCAATGAAGAAAGAAATGCAAGAAGAATCAGTTGAAGATGCTTCTGATACTGAAGGTGACGAAACTACTGTTAGTACTGAAGAAACTCTAGAACTATCAGTCGAAAGTCAAGAAGAAGAAGGTAAATCTCAAGAAACCGAAGGTGCAACTGAAGAACAATCCGATACTAAGACTAGCGCTGAGTCTCAAGAAACTGGAGCTTTTGAAGGTGAAAGCACGGAAGAGCAACTTGTTTCCACAGAAACCCAAGAACGAATTGAATCTGTTGAGGAAGTTGTTGAAGCTACTGAATCTGAAACTGCCCTTGAATCAGGCGAAGCTACTGAGGAAGCCGCCGAAGCTGAATCTGCTCAAGATACTACCGATTCAACTGAAACTGCCGCCGAATCTGCGTCAGTAGAAGGTGAAGCTGAATCACTTGAAGCTACTGCAGAATCTACGGAAGCTGAAGAAGACAAATTAGCCGAAACTGAACCTGCCATTGAAGTTGTTGAAGGTGAACCTGCTTCTGTTGAGGAAACAGCTGAAAATAAGGAAAGTGTAGAAGAACAAGCTGAACCACCTGAAGATACTTCTCATGAAGAGCAACCTGCCAAGGAACGAGAAGAAGTTGTCACTTCTGTTCGGGAATCTGAGGTTAAAGAAGGTAAAAGTGTGGAAGAATCTACTGAAGAACAAGCTGTTTTCAAGGAAGCTCAAAATACTGCTCTTGTTGAAGAGGCAATTGAAGAAGTTGCGGAGGAACCTAAGGAAAATGAAGCCATTGACGTTGAATCTGGAGCACTAGCACAGGAAGAATCTAATGAAACTGTTCCAGAAGAAGACTTGATTCTTGATATTGAAATTCCTGAAAGCTTACGCCCTCGCGATCACATTGATCAACTGCTAAAATTGGACGACTCGAATGATCAAGGCGAAGCCATCGTGAACAAAATCAACGAGATGACTTTGAAGGACTTGAAGAAACTCTACGAAAACGCCATTAGGCCATTGGAAACTTTGTACAAGTACAGGGACTTAAGTAATAGACATTTTGGTGATTCAGAGATCTTTTCCAAACCATTGGTCGTCTTTATGGGACCATGGAGTGGCGGTAAATCTTCCATTGTAAATTATTTGTTAGATAATGAGTATAATGCTACTTCACTTAGGACTGGTAAGATGTCATTCTATTTAGAATATCAACAAATTGGATTTCTGATCTTGGGGAATTTTAGGAGCTGAACCATCGCCTGCTTACTTTAACTTGGTTATGTATGGTGAGGAACCTGAGATTCTTGATGGTACGCAACTGGCTGCTGATTTCACCTTTGCTGGTTTGCAAAAGTTTGGACAAGGTTTGGAAGAACGCCTTAGAGGTTTGAAGTTTCCCAATAAACTATTAGAAAAAGTTAGGTCGAACGAATCACCTATTTGATTTATGTTTAATTGATCGAAACTATTTTTAGATCAACATTGTTGAAATTCCTGGAATTCTTGAAGTCCGCAAGCAGGTGTCCCGTGTATTTCCTTTCAACGATGCTTGCCAGTGGTTTATCGATAGGGCCGATATCATCTTCCTTGTCTATGACCCAAGCAAATTAGACGTTGGACCAGAAACCGAAGCCATTTTGGACCAGCTGAAGGGCAGAGAGCATCAGGTGAGCTTGGCCTATTAAAATCAATCACAGCACGAGTCATCACAATCTACACTTGCCAAATCACGAATCTAGTCAGTGTTTATTTTTGGCTCACGTGTGCGTATTTTTAGACCCGCATCGTTTTAAATAAAGCCGACCAAGTTAAACCCGAGGAGCTGATGCGTGTCCAAAGCGCCTTGATTTGGAATATCTCTCCACTGATGTCCTCGGCGCAACCACCAGTTATGTATACTACCTCGCTGTGGTCCCGGCCTTATGAAAACTCGGCTCCTGTCAGGTTACTGCAAGCTCAGGAACGTGCTTTCCTTCGTGACCTGCGCTCTGCAGTCGACAAGCGGATCGAGAATAAGATTTCCAGTGCGCGCAGATTCGCGGTAAGTAAATGGCCGGATTGCATGATTACGAGCGTGAAATTTCTGCTTATCGAAATTCACGATTCGCCAGGGAGGCCTGCTGGGTAGACAGCCGGATATGAGCTGATCAGTGCGATTACCAGCACTCCTAGCTGGCTATGGAAATCTGTTGCTATCAGACTGACCTTTTATTATATTTTTAGGTGCGCGTACGTAATCACGCTAAAATGGTGGATTGCTACCTCACT
The DNA here is from genome assembly GCA_027575565.1 of Diploeciton nevermanni. Lineage (NCBI taxonomy): Eukaryota > Metazoa > Arthropoda > Insecta > Coleoptera > Staphylinidae > Diploeciton > Diploeciton nevermanni. The sequence continues at coordinate 9,063,005 of JAODIE010000004.1, forward strand.
ACCTACTACAACCACAAGTCCGTCTTCGGGAATAGGAAGCAAGTTGCCGATCAGATTATTGAACACCCACAGGATTACCACATCTATGAAGGTCTTTCTACTCTAACGAACATCTCACGTTATGATCTGCCTGACCCTGAAGTATATCGTGATTTCTTCCGCCTGAATCCGCTCTATGACTTCCAACAACTGTCTGCAACCTGCACCTACTTCCGCGGTTGTCCCATTAACCGACTGGATGTTGCAATTGCCTACGATCTGCCTGAACTGGTAGGCAAGCACAAGAAACTCGTCGAGGGTGCTCTTGCGAAAATCAAGGCTGACAACAGTTGATGTGAGACTTATCCAAGATGGACCAATAAGCAACACTGCTTATCATTTGGTGTTCAATCACAAACCTCGATTTGACCATGATTTATTTATTCCATGCCATACACACACATACACTAATCGTGGCATTAAAATGGTGCCATCTAGAAATCTTTACTCATCACCTACGTTATTTTTGTCAAGCTGTTCATTTCGAAATTTATTTGTCGTTGTTTTATGCTCTACGATTCGTACAATATGTTAGTATTTATAGTCTGTAACTGTGCTGTGCACATTGATGATGGCGTGTCAGCTTCAGTTCACCTCGGTTTCGTTTGTCTGAATATGAGTGGAATTTATGGCATTTACGAATTTCCCACAATCGGATTGTTTCTGGCGTGGCGTGGCACAAGATGGCTGCCGCGCGTCCTACTCACGATGTTAACGACGAATCAATTAGCTGCTAAGTGATGTACAAATGTTTATTGTAAATACGCATGACCATTCGATACGATACTGATTGATTGATTGATTTTGCTAGGTTTTCTCATGCACGCAAACATGTAACATCTTCGCATTACGTTATTATCTATTTATTTCTAGTTGTAAGTAATTTATGATTACAGTCTAAATGCAATCGAGAATTAAAAAAATATTTAAAACAGTCTTCTACAGCTTTCTTGACATATGTTCATTACGAGGTTGATTAAAATTCTTGCTAGTTTAGAGGTAACTCAGTTTTGCAAGAAGATAATTTGGGGTGTTTTTGCAGATAGTTTCATTACTTGTTTAACTCTTTTAGCTTGTTTTCTTTATATTCGTCCCGCATACTTGTTTTGTTGTCACGCAACACCAAGTAATCAATTTCACGGTAACAACGTGGTAACTGGTTCAAAGTAGACCAACGTGTGGTAAGCGCATGCCTACGAACTGATCGATAATAAATTTAACCGAGTCGAATACAAACAAATCAAGGTGACGGCAAGTGAAAACAATTATTAAAAATGACTTTAACATGGGAAGATAAAGAAGTTCGCTTTGATATACCATTCTCGTAAGTTCATTAATTACTTTACAACATGCAATATTTGATCGGTTTTCTTTGAAAATCTATAGAGAAATGAGGTTGAAATCGGGAGAAAAGGTGGTTGATCGTTTGGACAGTGTGGAGGACACTAAAGGTAACGCAGGGGACCGAGGAAGACTTATTATAACAACATTGAGAATATTATGGCATTCAACTAGAAGTCCACGTGTTAATTTATGTAGGCACCTTAGTAAACCATCAATTAAACATTAAATCACCTTCTTATCTTGATGCTTTTAGCTGTGGGATACAGTACCATGATGAATATCAGTACCAAAATTGTAAACTCAGTAAGAAACCATATTCAATCTACATTGTCATCTAGTAACATCTTAAATTGTAGAAACTACGAGGGACTACTCAAGCCCTTCACCTTTTAAGCTCCTCGAACAACACCAGGTTTGAATTCATCTTTACCAACCTAATCCCTGGCAATATGAGACACTTTACTTCTGTGATAGGTGTTCACAAGTAAGTGAAGCTTGCTTGACTCTTTCAAACATGAATTGTCTGTCTAGGAAATAAATTCTGGTTGTTGATCATGCTAGCGCCCTCTGTTGTAGAGCATACATGTCGTCGAGGCTGTACCGCGAGTTAAAACTTCGTGGGGCTGTTGTTCAAAACAAACAATTGAAGATCCTTCCATTGGAACAAATCTTTACCACCTTACACGGAGTCTGGAACTTGTCCAGTGACCAAGGAAGCTTAGGCACGTTGATCATCTCCAATGTAAGAATCGTATGGTTTGCAGATATAAATGACGGATTCAACATTTCTCTACCTCATCTTAAAATAGAATCTGTATTTATTTTTTCCACTTCTTCTCTTGATAATAGCAGTACTAAGATGGTTTCTTTGCAGATCAAAATACGTGATTCTAAATTTGGTACTGCCCTAGTTATCACAAGTGGTACTTATATTCTTGGTTTTCGGATTGACCCAGAAGAAAAACTAACCAATATTTTCAGGGAATTAGCCAGTTTACATTCTGTCTATACAAAAGATCCAATTTATGGGGTGGAATTCAATTGGTCTCAGCAGAGTCCCCAAGAGGCCCCTAGCAACCAACTGATCATTGATCAGTTCAACGAGGTGGAGGAACCTAAAGGTGAGATGACGAATATCCTCACTGCTTATTTAGCTGATGAGGGACACGCCAAAGACAGATTGCCGGTGTATTCCGAAGAGTTGGGACTTGCAATTGAGACTTTGAAGGACGGTTATACTTTGCAAAAGTTATGGGAAGTAATCCCACTGTAAATTCTAACCTCAAAATAAATATATTCAAAAATATGATTTTATTTTCGCAATTCTTGCATTTAATCAATTTTTTCTTTGGCTCTAAAATTACTCTTTTCACTCATGAACTACACCAGATTGCTTTATTGCAGTATTAACCTCCTCATCCGTAGGATGCTCTTGGTTCCATTTTGTTAAGAGTTTTTTCAGTAACAACTCATTCATGTTGGGAAGCCTTCTTATTTGATGTAAACTACTTCCGCTTATTGAGAGGATGTGAGGGAGGTTGTTGTCTTCAAGGTTTTCTTCGCGGAGATTGTGAACATGGCGTTGGCGATGGAGTAGAGTACGTTGTTTACTTGTTTTGGTCGGACGAGGGGACAAAAGGTATTGTCTTCTTCTTACTTTAACTGTAGACGGATTCTGAAAAAAGGCAGAAGTGTAAATACACGTAAAAGAGGTGACTTAACTAAGAAATTTACTCTTAAATATTGTTTGGATTTGTAGATTTCAGATTGGTAATTATTATTGCAAACATTAGCAAATTGAAGCCCTTAAAATAGAGAGGTTAGTGGGTGAATTCTAAGTAGAAGTTAGTAAAGTTTACCAGAAGTCTTAATGGGTTTTCTATTAGATTTCTGTGCTTTGCAGCTCAAAGATGGAAACTTAAATTTCATCTCAACTTCACCTTTAAGTTCGTTGTTGTTATTGCTCACAGTAATACTCCATCCATCTGAAACACATTAAGCTCCATTTTATTCCGGCCTAAAGAGGAATAACTTTATCCTGACCTGGTTTCCTACCAGCTTCCTTTTCTCTGTATTCCTTACTCTGCAACCTAACCTTCTGTGTCTTACTTCTCACATCGTGTGAAACGCACTGCGTCCCTTTTGAAACAGTTTTCGCCATCTTGTCTGCTAAATAAACACTCGTCAACAAATGCAAACCAACTATCTGTTTACACTTTACTCATTCCTTATACACTGATACATGTCTGCTTTGTAGACGGTAGCAATACTGATACTGTTGTTGCTGTTGTTGTTAAAGAAAGAAAAAGCAAAACTACGTGCAACCAAACTCACTACATGTTGATATATTGGTACTGTTTACAAGTACTGTTTACTGGCAACTGGTTAAAGTCTGCTTTATAATTCATCTATTGCTGGACTTTGCTAAAATTGGTACCTTCATCGGACGTGCTATCAGGCGACTGATGCTTCTGCAGCATATAGAAGGTGATCCAACCTTTGGGGATATCATCCACATTGATCGGATGCAGCGAATTGTGGTCGTTGACTTCAACTGGTTTAAGCATCTTTGCTCCACTCTCAGATGGAGAGAGGTTGTTATTGTCCAGAACTTGTTTGCTTAGAATACTTGCAGCCTGTTCAATTAAACTAGGATTATTATTCGCACTGTTGTAATTATTGCTTTGATCTATGAGTTTTCTAGGCTCTTCTACTGTTCTGTCATCTTCTTTTCTGTGACTTCTAGGAACAGCTTGGATTCCATTTAGGAATCTTTGCTGGTCTTTAATATCCTCATGGTTCAGTGTATCAATCAAGATATTCGCTATTAATTGGTCTAATTTAGGATCACCTGGTTGTCCAACTTCGCCAAAGTCTAGAAAAGTTGGTTTTGGTTTCAATTTCGGAAGTTTTGTCTCCGCTGACGAGTGTTGAAACACTGGAATTTTAGATTTAGATTTTGATGTTAATTGAATCGATCGTTCCGGTTCGACAATCTCCATGATTTCCAGAATTTCGATGTGTTTCGATGATGATGTGGAAGAACCTTTTGTTTTCTTTTTATTCATAGACTGTTTATTATGTTTTTGATTGGTCTTCGGCAACATGAATGCCTTTTTAAGGTTAGAATTAAACGTCTCAACGGATTCTCTGTATCTATTCAAAGACCTTTGTGTATAATCGGCCCGTAAACCCTTACTATAATCCTTAGAAAGGTCGATTTGAGGAAGAGTTGTTTTCGAATTGATTCTTCCACCTTTTCTACTTGACTTTATTGGTTTCTTTTTTAGCGGAGTCACTGTCTCGGGACTTGTTGAAAAGCACCCACTAGTGTTACCGTTTTCAGTATCAAATGCTTTCATTCTTTCCTCTAAACGTTTCTCTTCGCGCTTTATCTGCCTCTGTAGTAACCTCTGCTTAAGTTTATTCGGAAGCATGTCGGATACCACATGAGAATCTGATTCTGATATTGCAGAATCATCAATGGGGATGTAGAAAACCGAAGATTTTTGGGTACTCTTCTTGATTTCTTCCTTTTCAATGATTTCATCAGCATCATCATCAAAGGCATCTATAGCATGGAGATCATTCACTCGTGATAAAATCTTCGCTTTAGTGATATTATGTGATATATTAGTCTGTTGCTTGATTTTCACTCGAGGAGAAGCGGGATCATCAAGACTATCAACTAGGCTTGTATCTGAATCCATGGCCATTGATTCATTCGAGGAGATGTTGACTTCCATGGAGCTTGTACGAGGAAGTGCTGATAAACGAGGCACCGTTGGCGATCTGGATGTTTTATATGGACTTCCAACATTGATTTCTCCAATGCTACTATCATCGACTTGTAAATAATCTTCTGCATGTTTTTCTTGTGTAGAAATACTCTCCGAAGTAGTCTTCAAATGAGCATCATATAAATTTACCTTAAAGTTGTATGCCTTTTGTTTCGTGATGTTATTTTCTAATGTCTCTGTATTTGTAGGTTGCGTATGCAACACATCTTGCATCACTTGATTGAAGATGGTATTGAGTGTTGACTGACTCAATTGGACATTTGTAATTACGTTCAGATTAGTTTTACCGCTCTCTTTTCGGTTCCCATTTGAACAATCTTCTTGTTTCTGTTCGTGTTGAAGGTAATCATACTGATTGTGATCTTCGTTGATAGTGAATTGATACTTAATTGGAAGGATTGGAATGTTTTCTCCATTCGTAACATCATCAATGCCATTCTTAGTAATTTTATATGTTTTGGTTGCTTGCACAACTTGATTTGATTGACTTGGTGCCACAGAGGGACTTGATGAGAAGTGATTAGCAACACTGTTGACACTTTCAGATCGAGTACTCATCGGATATGAATCGGAAACATCGGTTCTTGCTATACGATCAGTACTTGAATAGACTAGATAGGAATCTTCTTCTGATTTGGGGATATTTGTCGCTGTTGTAGCAAAAGGAGAATAGGTCACGTCAGAAGGCGATTGGAGGCTTGATGACTGTTGAGATGTGGGTTGTGGTTGGAATGGCAAATGGTGGTGGTGTGGTGAATGGCGTGGTGAATGTGGGGATTGCGTGAAATGTAGTCCTCGAGATTGTTTTGGCGAATCAGTCACGAGACTTCTGATTGATGCAGCTTTAGTTCGGTAGCCGCCATGTTGCCACTCGGCGAATGAAGATGGGAACGGTGTAACGCTGAGATTGGTTTTAGAACTTTCCCAGAAGCGTTTCATGAGAGTAGATTTCCTAATGTCAGGGTTTCGGCGTTTTGAAAGGTTTGTATCACTGGCTAAAGAGGTATCCCCATGCCAGCTGGTGTTGCTGTCTGAGTCGGTTGATTTGTGGCTGTCTTGGGATGATGATCTTTGTTGGGCCAGTACATGCCTGGAAAGAAATTAATTGGATTTTTAATAAGATCGAAAAGGTTATCAATAAATAGAAAAAGTTGAGAATTTTGGTATAGTAATAATTGTTAAATGGTTATTATTATCACAGGTGAAAAGAAGAAAAACTGCAGATCATACAAAACAAAAATAGAGATTTAGTTATATTTGCGGACTGGACCGGATTTAGAACAGAACCGGACTCAGCTCACAAATATCTACGATCTACAAATATCTACTCGCTGGCTCCTCGGGTTCTCCGACGATTACAACAGATGTTCTGGCGGGTCGACTAAGCTGACCGTACTGGGGCTCTCCCTCTTGGAATTGGGAGCGTCAAGTCTAAAGGCACCAGCCTAGGATAAACTTTACGAGGTTGAAGATTTAATGCGCGTGTGGGCGTAGTCTGGCACACACCTGGATTGCACTAAGGGAAACACGTAGGATTCGGGACTTGGTGTATTGTGATGCAGCGTGATTCGAAACAAATGGGGCGGTTGGGTATCAACGTCTGGGTTGAGTTGGCGAAGCAATAAAGGCTCGTAGCGACTCAATCGGACATAATAACTGACTGTAAGAATATTTTTGGCTTGTAAATGCGTCTCTTTATATAGGAAGAAATGCGCGCGCGAAATATAAGAGATAAGATAATAATACGTAATTTGATAGATTTTCCGAAGGTCAAAGGATTTCTTAATGAAGCGCATTAATATGGCTAATTGCCATTAGTTCGTTCAAGGACTCCTATCTCAAATACAGAACTATCTAAAAAGATGTTTGTGATGACACTGATTAAACTAATCGAATGAGACTATTTAAATATGCTTGCTTCATGAGTCCACCATTTTGTCAAAAACAGCGCATGCGCTCATTTAAAACACATGCTTATCAGTTTTGTCAGTAATTATCTTACTAATAATAGTCCTGAGAATGAAAACAAAAACGTCAGAAAAGACAAGAAAATAAATAGAAAATCTTAACATTAGAATGAGTATCAAATAGAAATTAGGAAAAATATAAGACCATATAATGAATTAAATTGTTTTCCATCAGTTGGCATTTATAATGTTAAACTAAACAATAGTTATACCAATTGATAAATTGGTCTTGATCCTGCGCCGCGTCAGACATTTTAATTTCCACCACACGCACTCAATAAAAGTCAGTTCGTCAACTATTTATTAAACAGGACACATCGTACAAACCACCACGTCACTTGTTTCTTGCTGCTTAATGAATTAATAAACACTCTCTTTGGGAACTCAACTCTCCACACCGGATCAGAAATTAAGTGTGACTGCTAAAGTTTGACGCAATCACTGCGTGCAAATCTATCGAACTACCGAAAACATTTTTCCCGTGTAGAAATCTAGGTCAATGCCTACAATAATCACATTGAAACTTGGAACAGTTTAATTAGCCAGACATCTCTGAAAGTGGTAACAATTGTTTAATGTATATGAAGGTTTAATTGTAAATTGGGTTTATTGTTCACTCCGCGGCCTACGCGGATTTTTATAGAGCACATTTGTGTGCTTCGCGCGCGCAAATGAATTTTGCGGTCGACTGTTTCGTCGGTACACCCTTGCACACCACCTCGATGGGGCACGTCGATAACGAGTTAGCACCACGCGGACTTGGCCTTAAGTGTATTGAATGTAAGAGGGTAGTGTAAGAGAGACTTACTTTCGCATAATGGTCTCTGGTGCGCTGAGTCGCCGCCGCAATAAAAGCGGCGTGGTACGATTTTTGCTTGGGTTGACCTCGTCGTATTTCATTGCTGGAAATGAGCGTATTATTTGCATATTTTCACATTTCCATATACTTCCAGCTGGTCACACTAATGTCCTCTACGCCACACGCTACTTGCAATAAACTAGTGCAAAGAAAAAGCTGAAGGAGAAAGGGTTGCGAAGAAAAATTATGCCAGATTTTATCACACCACGTGCAGTTTGTTAGGGGTGCTTAGCATAATTATGATTCATTCGCATGCACTACACAATCGCCCGACACAACATACGTCACTCACGCATTGTTTATATTTCCAATTTGAATAATACAACAATATGTGGTGTCGAAAGTAGATGTTCCACACAACCGGTTGCTGCACGGCAAGGACAATGTCTTCCGGATGGGTGAGTTCGCGACATCGTCAGCGGTAAATCCGACGACAATAGCTAGACGCGCAACTCCCGACGCTCGAACGCATATCAAAATAATAATAACCGATCGATACGGACGGCTCCGATTGTTACAAGCGGCGAAAATCGAAACCGAGCGCGGATTCAAACGGCGGCAGCGCGCGAACAGACTGGCGGCGGCGGTTGTGGCAGCAGAGAGACCTGGTGTTTTCATTGCCATACGATCCAAGTTGAGACAATGTAAACAAACGCAGAACTTGAAAATTCATTAATTACGGAAACGAGCAGAACTCTAGAATTTTACTGACAAAAAAGTATAGTAAAATTGATAGATTTGAATACTTTTCTAGACGCAATCAGCAATATTTGTTTTTTGTTGTAGCCAATAGATTTTCATGTTTCTTAATGCCCCACATCATTTTCTCAGCCGATTACGCTGTGGAACAGCAAATTTCTGATAGAGATGGCATTAACGGCATTCAATCAAGCATAATTTTCTAAGAAAACGGGTTTTTTAAAATGTTCGAATTGTCGATCGTTTTTGTTTTGTTTTTTTTTTCTTTAATTTCGATTTTAGTGTTTGACCGAATTTTGGTTGCAATTTAATATATTGTAATTATTGTTAGATCATTTAGCTGTTTTCAATAACAATTTGTAAATAAATACCTAAGAAATGTGTAAAAACGTGATTAAAAAAAATATTATCGATGATTCCAAAATCTTGAAAAACTTGTTTCCTTAAAAAATCTTGATTAATCGAGTGCCGTTAATGCCATCTCAATCGGAAATTTGCTGTTTCACAGTGTTATCGGTCCTATCAACGTGTTGTTTAATTTACTTTTTGTCTGAACTCAGAATAAAATCTAAGTTAACAAATGCTAGAGTCAACATTTTGTCTAAAACTTCTAACCTCAATAACTACTAACCTAAATATTGCAGAAACTCAATGTATATTTCATTTCATAGCTTGTGCTATTAGTTTCCAGTGGAAAACTTTAGATTAGTCCAAATATCAACAAGTGGGAAGATAGAGAAATATTGTATCTTGATGTAAAAATTTAGTAAAGTTCCATGTTTTGGAGTAGTATATTGCTGTAAGCTGAAATTTAAAAAAAATAAAAATAAATAAACAAATCAATTAATAAGTAATTACTTTATTAATAAAGAGAGGTAAGATAACATTCGAATAACCTAATTAAGTAATTTTTCCCAATCAAAGGCACAACAGCTACAAAGTTAATTTATCAAATTTCTCAATCAACCAAATACGTAATCTAAGCTGATACAAATTCTATTCCTGTAACCTTATAATCCTAACAATAGAATACCCACCACAATATATTAATTAATGTAATTAATAAACCGATATATCATACCAATATTTAGTTAAAACTGTTTAGATAACCATTGCTTTCCTAACACATTCAGTGACGAATTTCTCGCGCTTGTTGTTACATTTCTCCAATCCCAGAAAGTTCTCGATCCGCTTTAAGGTCTCCTCAGAGAACTTCTGCCCACGAATATCAGTAATAATCTGCGCTTGACCAGTGTAACCACTGGAGAGAAGACCAGGTGGCACAACAAGAGAAATATCAGCGATCTTACCCTGCTCCACATCCAGCTTGACTCTTAATTCATTCGAATCGGAAGGATTGTTGAGCAAATCAGCTGGGACTAGGAAAGTGCGGAAGATGGCAAATTGTGGAGTGCTGCCATAACGCCAGTCCCATTTTATTAGGTTGTCGCGGATTTTCTTAAGACCAGGAAACCAATCATCGGTGGGGTTGACCATGGAGAAACCACGTTGTTGACGGGCGAGTTCCAATCCGCCATCTTGTAGTCTTCCTGGCGCTGTGCGCATGAACTCCCAGCCGATGGCAGAGAGCAAAGAGTCGGTGTTGGCTAACGGGATCATTTCGTTGACATTCATTTGATTGGACGTAGATGTGATCTGCGGATTGAATAATAATTTTTTATGTAGAAACTTGTTTTTCACGATCTAACTGTATTGAATTATATTTTATTTTCATGACCTTAGTATATCACTAGACCACAGGCGGAATTCACTAAACTTTGACCGTACCTTATCTTTGACCATGGTTTGCATCATATTCTCCTTGTTTACATCCACGAACAACGAGCAATTTTGATAGGAATTGGTGGCACATTCCACCTTGGTCCCCATTGTAGAAATCTACAATTCAAAACCAAACAATGTAATAACAAGCTTCCAATTTATATATTAGCATATTGCTTTGTATTACCTGTTTGTCATAGAACTTCAATGTTTCTCCATCACTAGCTGCTGAAACACCATACTTCCGAAAGATTGCCCTTGAAATAACCCCCAGATTGTAAGACTGCTGAACATCTTGTCCAAAGAACGTAAAGCTCATTAGACCTTGATCTTGGTACTGTAGATGAGCCTCGATTGCCTTCCGCGCGATAACAGTATGGCCATCATGATGGACATCTAACCATGGATTACCATCCTTTCCAAGAACCACACAAGGATCATTCTTGTAGTACAGCAAGACGTTCAAGTTCTCGCAGTCCATGTTAGCACCCAGCCATTGTTCCAATGCCAAATTGGTGTAGATGTCATTGGATTGGGAGATGAAGACTGCCTTCTGGACACCTTGTTTGCCATGAAGTCCAGAGATGGCGGTTGCCAATGGACGTGCCAATTTGGCGACGGTTTGTGCGCGTTGGATAAAAGCCATGTTGAGTGGATCAGTATGATTTTCAGTCGTGAGCACCGTTTTATCACGCTTGTTTTTCTAAATGAGTTTTTGATTATATAGGTACAACGCAAAGTGTAACTGTTATGCCTTAGGGATGGTTGAATGTCTCTTGTTTAATGGACTGAAGTGCACTCGACGTTTTTATGTGCAGCTGTCATCGAGATGAGGTATTCGTGGATGTCCAAGGTCTGGTGCAACCACTTCCACGTTTGGTGCAGATTGCAGATACGGTAGCGGATGCCAAGACAGTCTCCAGAACTATGTATCATTCCTCTATTTCTTGCCAACTGAGGATGGAAATTTTTCGCTGCTACGAATCAACGACGTTTTGGATGGCGCGTGTAAGACTTTGAATCTTTCAGATTCCTATCTGATAGGAACAAAAGTTAATAAGATAGTTGCATGTGAGAATGTTTGCAAACAAGTTAAATAACTTGATGATTTATTGCATGAGTCGAAAAAATGCTTGGCGTCTCAAGGTAAACGATAATTTACATTTCAAAATATTTGAAAGGCTTGAGATAAGTCTGTGTGGAATGACAACAGTGCAAAGTACAACAGCAATGTGGTTGAAGTATGAAGTTGTTCACACTTTATGTAAATATGTCTACGATTAGCGCAAGCAAAACATTTGCTCATTATAACACTTTTGCCATTAGACTAGACTAGATAATCCAGTTCACTACAAACTAGGACAACTTTAGCAACACATGAGCAAAGTAATAAATAACCATTGCTGCAAACAATGAAACCCTTTCACAATATGGTGAACGTGTCTTAAGTTCATAAACCTACTTAATATAAGCTAACAAATCCTACCATCTTAAAATATTTAATTTGCTTCAACTTACCTGTGACAGGATATACAAGAAGAGAATCTCAGTTTATAAATATCAAGTTAAGACAACCTCGATGCCAGTTTCAATGAACCAGTTTATACCAAAGTTTATACGTCTCACACACATGAAGTCAGCTAGCACGACTGAGCCAACATTTCTGAGTGTGATGACTTAAGTACTCGGGAGTGAGAGCTACAGAGCTACCGTATTGATGGCGCCATTTCACTTGATTTGGATCAGCGCATGTTTACTGTATGCACATATCAAGAGTTATGTGCTTTTCAAAAGGGAAACATTCGTGTGGAACTTGGTAGATTTTAAAAGAATTACTTAAATCATAAATATGTTGTTCTCAATGAAAACTGGGGAGATGTAGATGAATTGCTGCGATGCTATTGACTTGTGGTGTTTATTAAATTTCACTAAGCCAGTTTCCAAACTTGCTTTCATTTAACTCTATATCGTTTGTAAACAATCAGCTCAGCAAGCGCTCAAACCATTGCTGGCCTCGCGCAGCCAGAGTCGACTAATTCAAACTGTTGCAGACACGTATATGAGTAAAAATCAAAGTTCAATTTTTTGATTAAAAAAAAAAAAGCTTTGGTTTAAAAACTAAATGTTTCAAGTAAATTGGAATAGTAGGGTCGTATTAGGCAACTTGTAATTAATCAAGTAGACATACTTTCATTACATTCCAAATGCATTTATACTTTATCACAAAACTTCACTTTAATATCTTATAACTTTGTAACCATAAATAAATTACGTTTTCACACATTTCTTCGGCATCTATTCACAAATTGTTATTTAAGATCGCTAAATAATGTAATAATAATTACGTAACCAAAATTTGGATAAACACTAAAATCGGAATTAAAAAAAAATCAACGACTAGAGAATTTTCAAAAAATCGTTTTTTTTTTTTAGAAAATAATTATTAATCGAATGCCGTTAATGTCTTCTTAATCAGAAATTTACTGCTTCACAGTGCAATTATTGGTTCTTAAATGCCTAAGTAAGACAACCGCAAATAACAGAGCAATGACCTCTAATGATGTTCAATTGGATCTTATCTGATTCTCTTCCTTTATTTGGTTGTAGTTCTTTAGAGATAAATAATAAATACTCTAACTTCTCTGATGTCACTTAAAATTTTTGTTTCTTATGCACACACGTATAGTTTGAATAACAATGCATGCTTAGCTATTTGATATTCTTGAGAAACCATTATGACAGAATTTCTAATATGGCGGACTAGTGGATTTTGATCAAATTCTTACAATATGAGTATTAAATGATAGAGCTTATTATTAGCACCGGGGAAAAAATATTTTAGTAGGCGTTGACTTGTGACACATCGGTGTAGACTGAGACAGAGGTTACAAAAAAGCTGTATTACTAGTCACCACTAGCATTGAGTGAAATAAGTCTTGAAATTGTTGCAGCAAAGTGTTACTAGAGTAGTCGCATGTAACAATGTTCGTATGAACCACAAGGACCTCTGCGTGTTCCCCTCCATAGGATTGCGCAGGTGGCGACCGTAGATATCATTTTTTTGCGTTAAAGTCGCGACACAGAGTAATAATTCTGGTTGATATCTAAATGGGTCTCATCTAATTCTCTCCTGTAAATACGCATTTTCCCCTCTGACCTTACTACTAATTTACAGTCTCTAATATTGGTCCTTTTATTAATTCTAATCATATTATGCATGAGTTTATTTTCTACTTCATGCATGATTAATTTGTATCTACGATTCTTTCAAATTTTCTTATCAATCAAATAATGTGATAGCTCTCAGTTTTCCTTCAATTCACAAATATTTATATTTTACTATAAATAAAATAATAATAATAATAACAAATATAAATACTAATCTGGTCTTTTTATTTTGTTTATGCGTTTTACTCGCTTTTGTTAAAATCTTCGGTCGAACATTCTCATTCCTCAATCAAATGAATTATTTATATTAGAATTGTACTGTTTTTCAATCATTGTGTGTGTTAGCAAAAAAATATTTGTTAGCGATTATTGCCAAACAGAGGTTTTAGTATTCTTATTAAAGCCAGTTGATATAAGTATTTTTTTAATAATTAAGGGACTAGTCGTTTGAAAAGTTTAGCGATAATGCTGAAATATTACCAATTTAAAAATGTAATTGAGTGATTTTTAATGAGTAGATTAGTAGTTTTCATTTACAGATAACATGTTTTTTTATTACAATCCATAGAGAAATATAATAACTAACTCAATATCAAGGGTCTCAACTTCTCATGAATAATAATTTGTTTATTGTTAGATGAGAATCAAATTGAACATTATTTATTTTATCTACTGGAAAGCAGGTTTTATTATATGCGTGTGACGTAAGCACCACGTGGTCCGGTTCCTTCTGCAGCAACCTTCTTCAACCCGAATTACAGGTAGTCAAGATAGAGAGAGAATTGTTTGTGCATTGCTTTATTATCGTTTTCATTCCATGCAACGATAGCGCTATATTTTATACCTAAAAACCAGTTGCATCTCGCTCGTTGAAAGATGCACATGCATCTCTGCTTGTTAGTGTAAATAAAGAAGTCTTCTGTGCCGTAATAAACAATTGTTTAATGTATGTACAAGACTAATTTACAAACTAAACATAAATGGAGCAATACCAATTAACAAGCTATTTAGACTGGAGATGTGTTGTTGGACTCTGTGGTCAGAAACCCTCGTAACACTGACGTCACCCTTCAACCATACCCTCGAATTGGCCTTATCCTGCCATCTTGTGGTGTTGTCTTACAATTGGAATCCGTAAATTAATAATATAACATTTCAGTTGTTTCACCTAGCATTAGTGATCATCATCTACCAGAGAACAATCACCGTAAGATAATTAAAGTCAGTGAAGACAGTTCCTCATACTTGACTTAAATTATTTGCTTGTTTATTTACATATATATTTGTAGGTATAGCATTAGAGATTAAAAAGTTTTAATTAGATTCTTAATAGATAATATCTCGGTAGATAGACACGCCAATCCAGTGGAATGCAGCAGAATAGTGATTAATTAATTCTTAATTGTCCTCGTCAATTTGCTACGACAAGGCAATTTTTTTTATTGCTTAAATCATATTCATTTTAATATGTTTAACTCGTTAGGGATCTGTCAAACATCGAGATTAATTCATTATTTTAAAATGCGCGTTGAAAAATTGGTTCTAGCTGAAAAACTACTAGGAATAGAGAAATGTAAACTACTATATCATATTATAGCCAAAGAGTTGCTCTAAAATAAAAATTGGAATCAAATTTTCTAATTTTTTAAAGTTTTAAAATCACGGATCCGGAAATTGTCTCTGGCGGAAAAAATATTAATATTAGTTAAACGTTGAATATTTTATTAAAACAATTAATAATAAATCTCAAAAAATTATAATAAATAAATAAATCTTAGATTTTTTTTTTTTTGAGTTGATAATTTTATCAACTCTTTTGTATCCTTGTATGCATACTGCAACTGTTGTTTAAACAGTCAGAAATTACTAAAAAAAAAAAAAAAATAAGCAACCATATGTAAATTGTTGGCTACCTAGAAATTAACACAAGTTAGCATAAGCATGATGTTTGCAAATTTTTAATTCTATACACCAAGTTCGAAAAATGTACACAAATTTGTAATTTTTAACGTTTACTTTCTTACGTTTTCTAATTGTTTATTAAATGATTAATGGCACAAAATAACATCCATAAATAACCATTTTTAGTGACGTTTATTTAAAGAGATTTGTAAAATTAGCAAACATTGAAGCTTATTTTAACGCATTTTTCAATCGTTTAAATAATCGAAGGTAATACAGAAATAAAGAACAACTCTTCTTCTAACATATACTGTTAAGAAATTATATCTGACTTATTTATTTCCTAAAAATGAGAGATTATCTTTTATTTATATTATATTCTATTATTATATTCTATAATTGTAGGCCTATATAATGCTAATGCGCGTATATTTCTACATAACCGCATAATTTGCAAGAATTGCAGACATGAAGACTATTGTTATATTTGCATCATTTTACAACCGTCACTGCAGACACATTTACATGAGAAATAAATATAAGCCATATCTAGAAAAAGAATTGAAAAGACAAGTAGAGACCTCTTGATTTCACTTGATAGAAGTTAGGTTCTACATAATTCCTAGAAATCTGCAAAATTATAGAATTCTTGAAAACTGTAGATGCTTGTAAAATTTAGAAAATTTGCAATAGATTTTATCTAGCCATTAAATTATGTTTACTTGTTCCCAAATTAGAGGTCGTATAATTTAGAGAAACATTAGCAAAACTTGTCAATATCCTATAATAACTTTGGTATATTAAAGCTAATTAATTCAACCTAACTGCTGCTTCTTTTAACAATGAAAATTAGGAGTTAATGTAGAAACAACCTATTCCTATTCCGATTCTAATTGCTGCAATTAAAGGCTTATTTCAGTAAATTTTCTTGCTTTATCTAGTTCCATGTAAGTGGAGTGCCAATTGGCGTGAGATTGAAGATTGATCGCTACTGTTCCGCATTCCAAGAGATTAACGAATCAAATTCGACCGCTTTGCACTACCCGGAAGAGTAATGACAATTAACTTGATAATAAACTAAATATTAGAAATAATTTAACTAAATGTTTAAATTTAGCTGACTAAACTTCTAAACAAATTAATTACAGTTATAACTTATCCTTTGGTTCTTGCCGTTTGTTTACAAAAGATAGAGAATTTATTTTCGGCCTTGTGGTACGGCGGAGAATAAAATGCAATTCGTGAATGAAGGCATTGTATTCCACGCATGATACATTCGCACATTATAGTATTGAAGTGCAACGCGCAAATGAATTCTATTTTAGTATAATTTGCTAAAGTGGAAATTAAAATAATGAAAATTTAACGTGTATTCTCAAAAACATTCATTTTTCCAGCGTCTTCAATGTTTCAAGAAGCTTTTTCTTCTAAAAAATGTAGATTACGTCCTCTGACATGCGCTTCGCGGGACTTTTGATTTTCAGCTTTTAATTAACCCCACCAAATTTATTATATTAATAAATAGCAATCAAATAACAACTCCTCTTCTATTTACAACCAAGGAAGTAATTATGACACAATTAAGTGTCTTACCTGCAATTTTCCTTTCTTATAAGTAAACAAATCTAAATGTAACTTATAATCAATGATCTATATAATCAAAGTGCATTTGTTAGCCCGATTAGAAGCAGAAAATAATATATTTTCATATAGGTCATCTTTGTACATATAAAGCTATCTAAATTAATATACAACTCCCACGTATAATAAACATCTCAACAGCACCAAAGCATATTAAGGACTAGCTTAATTGCACATTACTTGACATTTCAGGAAGCTCAGTTTTAAATGTTCAAAAGAATCATCACATATACAACTTCAAATGCATTATTAGTACACATACTATTGGCAAGTTTACTATTGACATTACACTCAATTATATTGTTTCTTCCTGAAACTTGGTCACTTACATTCTAGATTACTAAAAGCGGTTTCCACTTATTTTTTGTCAACACCTTCACATAAGTTGCATTCTTAAAATCCCCGTACATATTTGCAAGCGTGAAGGAATCAATAGACAATTCAATATTCCTTTGTTTGGTTTGAGGCATTGTCAAAGTGGAAGACTCATCAATTGACCCAAATTACCAGTCACAGCGTCCAATGCACACACTGCGGCGTTAATTGAAATCTTTCTCACGAGTTTGATGCAATTCATGGCAGTTTTCATCGCTGGCTGCGCTTCAATTAGCACAATCGCAATCAATCTTACAATAAAATGCATCGTACAGTCTTGGAGCAGTTAATCACATCTGATGAAAGCTGACAAAGAGATTAAATCTTGCATTGGAAATATTGACACAATGCAAAATTAGCATCGTTTTATTCGAAATCTATATCTGATATTAACCTAGATCTGAAACTATAGATGAATCCTTTTACCAGCTCATATAAGCAATTTAAAACGTTTCCAATAAAATACCCATTTCCTTCAATATTGTCTCATCGTTCTCTTTCCTCCAATAAACCACAACCATAAACAATTGCCTTGGTTTCAATCAATTTTCTGCTTCATTTCATTCTTTGCTAAAACTAAAAAGGTACTAGAGGTTTTTTAATACTGTTCATCGCTATCTAATCCTTTTTATCGTGCTTGCTTGTACGCCTGGAAGCACTCACTCAATCTCTACCGTTATGTTAACTTTTTTGACTGGCAGCCAAAAAGCGCAAATACTCAATTCAATATAGTTCAACAATAAAAATTCCGAGAATTGTTGCGTCGATCATTTGAATGTACACCACATTTCCAACAACAAGATGACATCATGCGTGATATTATTACAGTCACACAAAATTCGCGAACATTTACATCTTGACTTCATTGTTCAACTCTATAATCCTCCTTAAGCCATGTTATTGTACATTAACCACGTATCTTGATTACATGTGATTCATAGCATCTTGAATTCAAAAAACAAATGACAAAATGTATTTGCTAGTAGATGGTTTTAAACTTTGGTTTTCTTTGAGCAACGTTTCAACATCCAACAATAATATAAAACAAACTATATTTAATTAATCATTGGCGTTGGTTTGCTTGCGTATGCGTTCCTATTTACCGATTATCTTAGCCTATAATTGCCAAAGAGAATCGCTAAGAATTTATTAGTAATCTATGCGTCACGTACGTTTTACAATTAATAAATCTCAAAAATAAATACCTTCCAAATTCGTGGTCTTACTGATAATTGTGCAAAATTGGAAGCAGTAATAAGCTCGTCATTACAGTTGTAAAATGCGAGGTTGTACAAGTACTTGCACTTGTTTTGGTCTCAATTTCATTAGTCTCGATATCGTTAGCAATATTTTCATCGATCGTATCTTTGCCGGATGTGTCTTCAATTGGTATTAGAGGTGGTGGAGTGCCATCTCCACTTCCGGCATCTAGAATATCTTCATCGTCGGTTTCTTGAAGTTGGGTCTCGATTCCGTTACATAGGTTTGATGAGCAATAGCAATATTGAACGTCATTGGCTTTCTTGCAGTCGTTCATTCGCATACGTTCACATTGACGGCGTGACCTTTTATCTATATTCGCAAGAAATATTTCAAATGAAAAAAAAAATGGTAGCAACAAATTCATAACCTCAATAAACAAACAAACGAAAGTAATTTTGTTTGATATTCATGTTAACATCGTTGTCACTCAATCAATTGCTCTCTCTCTCTCTCTCTCTCTTTTAATAACCAACATTTATGTTAATCAATTACCTTTGTCGGCTTCATCATGAGTACTACATCCGAAATACTTCTCCGGACATTGCTTTACAAATTGTGTCACGTTATTCCTAAAATTCGCGCACGTCTGCTCAAATCCCTTGTCGATAGGCCCACAGACATAGCATCGAATCGCCTCAGATAGACACACATTGACGCCTGCAATTAATTACACCGTTAGATATAGCTAATTGGATCAATTCCTCTGCGCGCGCTAATGTAAACGCGCTGCGTGCAAATACGAATAGATTGCATCGATGTCGTCGATTACCTAAGAGCACGCAGGTAGAGAGCACCAGGTTGAGCAGACTGGTTCCTCGACGTGACCTCCACATTTCTCTTCAACTCCTGATAATTGGCGATGGTCAAAGTAGCAATTTTCATTTATCGTTTGTGAAATTTCCAGACCGACGCGACCGTACACTGCGACGCGAACAACGTCGACTGTCTGGCTGCGCCTGATCTCGTGTTTACATTCATCGGGATTCACGAGAGGGACTGAAAGTGGATTGAAATGCTGCAGCGGTTTTATATCTGTATATATAAAACCTATGTAAGCATAGTACAAACAAGCTGTACTTGTATATAGGAGTTTAATGTAGGCAACTTGGCAGGCAGTTGAATTTGAACGTGCTAGAAATTGTGTGAATAGTTGTTGTTGCAAAACGGGAAACCAAATTGTTTTGATATATTGATGCATATAGTGATGAGAACTGATCTTGAATTTAATAAACTAAAACACAAAACAACATTATTCAATTCTCAACTCTTTAGCTCATCACATTAATGAAACCTACATTCCACATTTAATTAACCATTTTTCAGAGATTACTTGCAAATGGTGCATCGTATTGTTTTCCTGCATTCCCTTTTCTCGCCCATCACTCTCCAGCCCGATCCCGGGCCCGCATCCCGCGAATTCAGCTGTTGCTGATCGCGATGACCTTCGGCCCGGCCGGTCTGGCGCCCGTGACTTCCCCACTTTGGGATCGCCTGGCCCGCCCTCAGCCGCATGCACCCCGTTCATCACCCGGCGCTCAAATTCCATCGCTCCGCCTGTACTGCGAAAATGATTGCACTCACTCCTTGCGCGCCGCCGATCGTGCGCGGTACGTGTTTGCGCTTTGTTGCTGTCTCCGCTTCCGAGAAGTACCTGTAGTCAGTCCCAGGCATTTCCAACGAACGGCTTCATCAAGTACCTGCATCACTTTACAACTAGTAACCTCGGTTGCTACTGCAACAGCGGATGCATCTCAGATTCCGAGAATCATAAAATTAATCCTCGCACAACGAAATTACAATAGGTATGGATTGGATTTTAGCGCTCCTTTCCAAGAAGTGAGCTCATAAAGAAGGACAAAATGTTGGAAAATCAAGCTAAGCAATGGTGATTTATAAGGTAAATAAATTTTACTCGCGGATGAATAACAATTGCACTGTTGTATTGTTATTTCAGCCTTTAGTTAGTAAACTGATCCTGATTTTCGAAGTTTGATACCTCAGCATGACCTTCAATACGCTTTTGTCAAGTGTTATTAAATTACATTACATTTTTTAGGTATAATCCACTGATATCGATTGGCACGCTTGCAATATGCGTTTCAAAAGGTATCCAGCGTGTGAGAGGAATTGCAAGGCCCCGATATGCAACGGAAGTGTAACTATGGTGACGGAATGCAATACGGTTCAATTTTCATACACTTCTGGATTATTCTTAGCTATCCACTAAAATGCCACTGCGTTGCTGTGTTTACGTTTTTGTGCATCGCTACTTGACCCTGCTTGCTGTCCTTACCATCCTCAGCTTGCTAAGCATCATTGTACCTTTCTATAATGGGAGTTATCCGCATTTTATTGATCCCACAATGGTAAGTGCCACCTTAAATCCTACCTTAGAAGACCTGGCGCATCTAACTAATTCCATTCCTAGGGTTTTGAGACGCGTGGTACGCCAATCTCGCAACGCACCATGGTCTGGAGAAACTTCCAAGAAGCTATCCAATCATCAGGCGGCGAGCTGACTGGCAATCCAAAAGAGTTCCTCATGTATATGAATCAATCATCCTATCTGTTGATGTCTAACGAGAGTGTGTATGCGGATGTTGTACGGAATCCCGGTAGTAGTTTGCATCCAAAACGCAAGCAGAAGCAAGGAAAGAGGAAGAAAGCTAAAACGGTTCATGGTGTAGGTCCATTCAGATTTGTAGTAAATCAATTCCTGAGAAATTGCCTAATTGAATTTATGATGTAATTTTAGAAGGTGGTTACAAAAGCTGGTAATAAAATCGATCGATCACATGCGAAATGGCTGGAATTGAATAAATTCATCAAGAACATCGACAATGATAAACACATGCGGATGCAGAGAGAGAATTTTTTTTGTGGCCCTCCAGGTTAGTAACCACTCCATACCCCCTCCCCTCTATCCTTGTACTCATTACATTCCTTGTACATTGATTTCAGATGACAATTACGTGCAATTTGTATTAACGTCAACCGAAAATCTTGATCTCTTCAATCTCAAGTCCCTGCATACTATCTGCCTGATAGAGAAACAACTACTAGGAATCAACCCGTATCCAGATCTGTGCTTGGAGAATGAAAAGACGACAAACTGCTGCCGCCCTTGGTCCCTACCAAACTACATTGCTTTATTGAGCGATCGTTCAAATTGTCTTGATTTAACGGTACTTAACCAAATCCAACACCTAGGAATCTTCTTCAATAGTGATCTTGTGCTTACAGGCTGATGACGTGAACAACACCCTTCAACTCCTCAAAAAGTGTGCTAATTTTTATCAACGTGACCTTTTGGAGACCACCTGCTATGATTCCATTGCATGCATGGGAGTGCCAATTGAATGCCGTCAATATGATGCAGTCCGCAACATTTTCCATTTCCTCTCCAATGTTGGCTTCCTTTCTGATTTCAAACAAATCCCAACGATCAACGCCTCTAGGTACGATACATTATCTCCTCACCAAGGAAAACTAGAAGAAACGATTATATTTTTACCAATGGCGAAGAGTATAGCAACGTTTCCATTCTACACCTATATAGAACCGCTGGTCTTAATCCACGAAAGTATATCAATTGTTGCATTGGACCTCGGCGTGAAAAACGAGCTCTTTGATAGGATGCTCATGAAAGACATGCGTTTGATCATTCGTGGAGGTGTTTTTGTCATCATTTCTATGTGGATTTATACTGGCTCCATTTTTCTAACTGCTATGACCCTGGTAGCCATCTTGTTTTCCCTTGGGATCTCCTATTTTACCTATGTGTATATCTATGGATTGGAGTTCTTTCCATTTATGAATCTTCTCGCTGCCGTGGTGATCGTTGGTGAGTGTTAATCAACTTCCCTCCCTTTTCTTTGACCTTAAAATATTAGTTTAGTTCATTCTGCACCTGATCTTGTTGATTGATTATAATCCCACTGTGCATCTTGCGCAGCTTGGCGGAGTGTGGAGGATTTCTAATTTAATTGCACACCGTTTGCAGGTATTGGCGCTGACGATGCGTTCATTTTTTGCAAAATATGGCACACGATGAAAGCAAATAGCGCTAACAATTCCACCCTCTCTCAGACAATGACTAGCACACTCTATCACGCTTTGATTTCCATGTTTGTCACCTCCATCACCACCGCTATCGCTTTTCTAGCTTCATATTTAAGTTCAATCACCGCGATACGCTGCTTCGGGTAAGTTGTTGTTTGAACTTGGCTTCTCACAACTTGTCATCTAGTAAATTCTATTTGACGTCAATTATCATATTTGCCTCCCTTCTTATTTCCGAGTTTCTGACTTAAAGAAGTAAACTTGCATTTTAGGATATTTGCTGGCACAGCAATTCTAATGAACTACCTTTTTATGGTGACCTGGTTACCTGCAAGTGTGATTATCTGGGACAAGTATAAATTATCCTGGTGTGACAAACGTTTCGTTCTCCTAGCTAATGCTTTCGAATACTACGCTATAAGACTACAATCAAGAATTGTGGACTTTATCATTGCTTGGAAATATGTCCTAGCTGGTTGCTTCACATTACTAGCCATTGGTGCAGGAGTTGTGGTGTTCTACTATCCGAAATTGGAAATTCAACGCACAAATGAACTTCAGTTATTCGAATCGGATCATCTTTTCGAGCAGTATGATCTTGTTTACAAACATAAATTTGATTTTAAGAGTAAGTTCATGGTAAGTCTTGCTTTAATGTCACTACAAAGCCAGTTGAATGTAACAATCTGGTTGGTTACAGCTGGATAACCCGACATATCTTCGTTTCCCCCTCCGATTTGTCTGGGGACTCCTCCCAATCGACAATGGAAACTATCTCAATCCCAAAATAACCGGTTCCTTAATCTATGACGACTTCCTCAACATTTCCTCTCCCGAAAGCCAGCTCTGGTTGTATGACTTCTGCGATAATTTGAAATCCCAACCATTCTACCAACCTACCCAAGGAGCTATGTTGACAAACTGTTTCCTTGAGACCTTCATCACCTGGATGAACCGTCCATGTTTGGATACAATCGAAGAAAGCACTCGATTTCCTTGCTGCAACGAAACATTCTTCCCCTATGATCCGGAAACATTCGAGGTGTGCATTATCGAGGCTCAGAATGATCTTCATCAAACACCTCCGATGTACCTAACCCCTTCCACTGCAGGTCTTCGTTTCCAAAAGACCGAAGAAACCAAAATCAAAGCGTTGGTTATTGAATACGACAGTAACTACACTTATCTATCGAGCTATCATCAAGTGGAAGCAGCTGTTGCTGAAATAGAAACTTGGATGGAAGCCCAAATGCAGACAGCTCCCGAAGGACTCAAGAATGGGTTCTTTGTAAGTGACTTGGAGTTCTTCGATCTGCAACGCGCGTTACCCCAGAATACTATACTGGCTGTGTCTATTTCGATGACATTGGCAGTGGTTGTTCTTTTTTGTGTGACGTGGAATTTCTGGCATAGTATCCTAGCCATTTTTACAATCACTGGTAGTGTACTGAGCATCATGGCAGTGCTTGTTTTCTTAGGGTGGAGGCTGAACATTCTCGAATCGGTTGCAATTTCCAGTACAATTGGTTTTGCAGTCGACTACTGCTTACACTACGCTGTAAACTATAAAATCAGTCCAAGCATGGGTGAAGATCGTGTGGGTGCAGCCAAAGTATCACTGGGTCGCATGTTGGGCCCAACTATGATGGGCGCATTGACTTCCGGTGCGGCCGGTGCATTCATGATTCCTTCCAAAGTCTTGGCATACAAACAAATTGGTCAATTCCTAGTCATTGTAACATGTGTCAGCTGGTTCTTTGCCACGTTTCATCTCGGCGCACTGCTCGCAATCTGTGGTCCTGAGAAAGAATGGTTCTTGGAAAAGTGGCGCAGCAAAACTAAAAGGCACAAAACAGCGCCACGCCGTTCTAGTACAGATGTGCATGAATCAGAATCAATGGCAGTGTTAGCGGTGCGTTTTGATAACACTCAAACTGCGAAAGAATCCTCTGAATCATCCGATGTTCCTGCCGCTAGGGTACAAACAGAGCAGCCAAGAGCAGAAACCAAAGTAGTTGTAGAGCGCAGGAATCCACTCAGTGTGGATGCACTACTCAGTCAATCGCCATCGAACAGTGCAATTACCTTTATTGCTACCGACGATAATCAATATTAGAATTAGGGCACTTGCGCCCGATGCCATCTTTGTATGTAAGTCGTCTTGGATTTACTTTCTGATGACTATGGTATAGGTTTACTATTATACATTAATTGGTACATTCGAAATATTCACACTGTGATATATACAAGAAACAAATCAATTTATGCTAAATGACAACAATACGAAAAGAAAGTAGTAGCTTAAGTAAATGTATATTCTGTCAACACTTGAGAACAAATGAGGAGAATAATGTTTCCTGGACGTCGTGTTTTGGGGGTCACTTTGAATCAACATTCCAGTGATTACTTGAAGATCATATAATAATCTAATGATTGTGATAGATTAAATTATGTAAGGAGAATTATATAATATATTCTATAATAAATGTTATAAAATAATTTTCGTGACTATCGACAAATTCATCAACTCCTCTATAAATTTATATGTAGCTTCATAATACAACAGAAACCGTCTGGATTGACTATGCAAAAAATTATTTTCAAAATTCAACATGGCGCATGTGTATTGTGTGTGGCCTATGGACAAATTAGAATCAGCTGACAACCTAACATCATGGAAACAAGTGTGGAAAGCCTACTTCAAACGACCACAAACCAACAAATTCTCAATTTATTTATTATTATTATTGACGTATTTAACGTCAACACAATACAAAATGTCAACAGACAGTGATCTTGATGTCAAAGTAAAAAAAAGTAAGGACCCTACCCCAAAAAAAAAAAATTTTATCCAATCTTCAGAAACTAATAAAACATCCACTTTGCAGCAACTGAAAGAATCTCTGAAAACATGCACATTGTAGCCAATGAACCATCATTGGCCTTCTACAGACTTCAAGAACATGTCAGAAAAGCTCTCAATCCAATGGTTGATAGAAAGATGGAAGTCCAAAAACTGCACACTGAATTGGTTGGGAGAATATATGACATGGAATATGCAATAAGGTATTTCCTGAAGAATTCCAGTCCTGCAAATATTGATTTTCCTTGGAACAATGTGGCGGTTTGTTTTCAGTGCTGTTAAATCAATTGAGGAAATGGAAAAGACCTATAAAAGCATACAAGATAACTTGAAGAGTAGTATATTCCTAAGGCAGCAGTTGAAATATGAAGAGTCAAGAAGGAAGAAGCCAGATAGTAGCTCAATGTACAAGAGACTGTCAGCCCACATTACCATTGATCTGCCTGAAATTACATCTGACATGGCAGACGTGATGCGAGAGACTGCAAATCGCGTGGAACACATTATTTCGAAGTCGACTCAGTCCAACAATCAATAACCTTCAATTTGGGTCATTTCCGGATATTAAGTGCTTTGGTGTAACTACAATCAGCTGTGATTTTGTTCCATGGGTTGCATAAGTGAGCAATCGACTTTTAGTTGTTTTGAATGATTTTCTCGCCATCTATGTAAAAAAAACTTGATTAGACTCCTTGTGAAATTGGTTACACTAGCCATTAAATATCCCCAGTAGTCCTAAATTCCTTCTCGTCTGTCTTTCTTACCTGCGTTACCTTCACTTGTCTTCCGCTGCGATTGCGCTGTTGTTCGCACATCCGACGGGCATTGTTGCGGGAGAGACGGGAGTGCGGGCCGCGAAGAAAAATGATCCATCGCGCGCGTAATCGTGAATTTCGTGAATAAACTCATATGCAAAGGGTGCAGTGTGGTGCCATTCCCCGAGCGAGGGTGCACGTGTGGAGACTGCGAGAATCCGTAAGTGGTTGTTCCCTGCTCCCCAACACACGCTTGACAGTTCGTGGTGCACTGGAGTGATCCACGGACGCGTTGCTGCGTTTGACAGCGAAAGCCCTCAGGGTTTTCTGGGTCTTTGCGTCGTCTGTGGACGTTCAAGTTGCAGCAAAAGCAAGTAAACTAATTTAGAATTGCGTGACAACTTTGTAAAGCTAGCGAATACCAGTTTACAGTAGGTCTCATGAATGTGACTCATTTCCATCATCACTCTGTATATGGCGAGGAAAACAAAAGTTGTTTGATCACTTTGAGCACTAGCTTGTTTTGCTCGTATGCAAATCAGAGGAAATTCACAAGATGAACTAGTTTCCCTGCAAATATCGTTTATATTTTTCCATCACGGAAGAACGCACGCATTTTATTGCATAAATTGTATCAATGTTTCCATGTGGATTGCTGGCGAACGACGCAGGCAGCTGTTTGCGACGGTTTGATCGCGTTTCATCGCGGGTGATAAACACAGCAATCAATATTATTGTATGCTTTCTGGTCTGATATTACTTTGTTAAATTTACTACTAGTGGAGATAGTAATGGAACGCATTTGGCTTAATTAGAAATTGAAGAGAATAGAAGAGAGTTAAAATAAAGACGCAAGATATAAAAGCGAGCCAATCTAAGGAGAGATTGCATTTTAATGTACCACTCAAACAAAAGAAAAGTATTTTTGTTCAGTTTAACATTTTGGCGCTTGATATAAGAATTTCCTGTGTGTATTAGAGGTAGAAGATTCTGGTACGATTTAGGAAGCTTTTGCTTACCTGGATCCTGCGGGAAAATTTTGCAGTCAGGAAACAAACTTTGGGAAGTAAAGAAAGATTTGCAGATTTTTTTATTGATTTATTGTATGTGGAGAGAAATTGATTGGAAAATAAGTATCCAATTAGAATTCATTTCAGTTTGAATAGCTTAAAAACATAATGCCGGTATGAATAAATAAGGAGAAGCATGTAAGGAGGCATTAAAATTATAACGAGGTTCTTGCTTTAATCAAAACTTGTTTAATTTATTTGCTTAGAAACACTTTCAGTAGAACCGAACTTAAAGTTTGTAGGTATTCTATTCGTCTGTTGTAGTAGAATTTCTTGGGCAAGCAATGGGAATTGATTATGCGGATAAAACGTTTTCGGCTTCTTGTTACCTTCTTGAGTATGAACTTCTTTTGCTCTTTGTTAATCTGCCTGAAATGGGATACATCCAATTAAAGGTTTTGATATATACTAACCACACGCAACGATACACTGAATATCTATTAAGAAGTTAATTTTCTTTGACACTTATATAAATTATGAATTCACATTGAAGCTTAAATCATTTTAGTAAGTATTATTAAAGTATTAAAGATTCAACAGCATAATGAATCTTAAACACTTCGTAACCACACTCAACGATACCCTCAATGTGAATTGTGAATATATTGCCGGAAGTGGGACCAATGCACTCGCAATTTCCGATCGGACTGCGTTCGTCGCGTTGATTTAACGTTTATTTCCAGATTTCACAACACATTTGATATCCAGAAAATTTACGGGTGTTGAGAAAAAAAATAATAATGATCTCCTTTCCAGGTTCGTGATCATATTGCATGTTTTATCACGCGGCTGGCTGGATTTAAATCTATTGCTAACATTGCTGCGCGTTCGCACATGTTGGCGACGCTTTTTATTTATCTCTTTTGCTATCTCGTTTTTGTCATAACTCTCAACAAACTCTGCAGTCTAGGCAAATATTAGATATTCCGCAAAGTCCGCAAAATTGCTGAAAGTTAGCCGAAATTTCCGAATTGGGAGCATTGGGGAATTAGAATGACGAGCCCGTGCGCAAACCAAGCTTTTGTCGCTGGTGTCTGTCGCCTGTTTGACTTGGGATGTTAATTCAAATTTAATTCATTACGCAGGTCGTCACCGGGCGGTGAGAGCAAAGTTAGAGTTGGGAAGCTTTTGCTCGGTTGCCTCGGAAGAGTTGTGGAGGTGGTTGCGCTCTCCCACCTCGGGAGATGAGCGGAAATTATTATTGGTGGATTAAGGCGATTGGTAAACGGAAATGTGCAGGTGAGACAATGTTGTTTAATGTCGGTGATTTGGGTAAATAGGCGGGGTAATGAGTGGAATGGGAGAACTCAGTGGAGAAACCATGTCACTTAAAACTTAGGAGGACAATCAAGAGTACAAGTACAATCTTGGTTGATGCAAGAAAATAACCGAATGATTTTGATATTAATTACATTATTTGCTTTTGAATCCAATGGCGATTTTCTCTCAATTTCGCAGTTTTCTTGCACTTTAAACAAAAGGATATTATTGATTTTAGAAATACAAAATCAGGTAATTTTAATCGCAAGCTGAAGATTAATTAAGAGCTTGACACTAAAATTTTGCAATGGTCTAATATATGTTGAATTGTGTAGTCTCTATTCCAGCCTGTGTCTCTAAAATATACACCTAAATTTCTTAAACTAAAAACGACTAAAATCGTATTTGACATGTCATTATGAGTTCATGATTATAATAAACAGTTTATATAATTAAAAGATTAATTTCGTGCTGTTTTATTTCGTACCATCCGATTTTAAATTAAATCTACTTCTTATCTACTTCTAAT
Source organism: Diploeciton nevermanni (assembly GCA_027575565.1). Classification (NCBI taxonomy): domain Eukaryota; kingdom Metazoa; phylum Arthropoda; class Insecta; order Coleoptera; family Staphylinidae; genus Diploeciton; species Diploeciton nevermanni. Next base: position 9,092,383 of record JAODIE010000004.1, read on the forward strand.
AATTAGCTGGGTTTTTAAAAACTCCAGATATTCCAGATTGTAGTTTACCATGAAGCTTATTAAATCCTTATCAGATTACTCCATATTTCTTATTTACTCATTATAATCAAAACCAATCATATATTTTGTTCACTTTATCAATAAATCACGAAAAATCTCAACTTAATCGCGAAATAAAATCCTATACACTTAATGACATTTTGTGATGATGTTGATTAAGCACTCATGTCAACGCTAATGATGTTAATGATGATGAGAATAATATTTACTTAAATTGTCCAATTACTTCTTCCACCTTTTCCTCTTTCCATGGGACACATTTAATTCCTCTTGTCCTCGGAGTCCTCTTCGTGTTCACACTTCCGTCAAATAATTTCTCTCGAAAAAGGTCATGTCAACGTGTCCGAATGTCCTCATCCCGAGGACACAGGAAACAGCTTGGAGTGCGCACAGGCCCCATTAGAAAACGACCCGAAAAGCACTCAATGAGTGGACGAAAAAATAATTTTCATGCTGTACATTAAGCTCGACTGGCTTTTAATCAATTAATCCCTGGTTTTGGTGAGATTGGGCGATTTAATTCCGACCCGCATATGCTTTCTAGAATCCCAGATTAAAAGCTGTACATTTGTTACTATCTTCTTCAAAATAATAACCATGCTATGTACTTGGTGGGATATTTTAGACACAAGGAGTTTTTTTTCCTGATTTAAGCTGTTATTTGGCGATGTTTTTAAGGGGGTTGAGTGGTATCATTCTTCTTCGTGCGTGTTTGTGTTGATTGCTCGCTTTACTCCTCTACGAATTTTCGTCGGTTCTTGCATTTAATACGAGAGGGGTTGCTGGTGCTTGGATAGCTTTCCTGCCCGCTTGCATTCGGGGTCGCACTGGTACCGCCACCATCGCCAACCCTGCCGGTTTCATTAAAAGTCTCTCGACGCGTGCCGAAGATCGCAGCCGGGAACGAGTTCACCGGCTACAGGCAGGCGCGTTCAATAATTTTGCCGCGCATGCGCAGCCTTCGACGACCTGCGCGCTTCTTCGTCTTTCGGCCGCCACCGCGTTTCAAACCTGTGCGCGCCTGCCGCCAGCGAACATACACCACCACCGCGATCGCTATCTATTACCCCCCCGGAGTCGACGTGTCGCGCAAAAAGTTCATCTTCATCGCAGTCATCACGCAATTATACACGCTGCGCGCAATTTGAAAGTTTTGTGTGCAGTGCAGGAGGAGGTGGAGTGTGACGGAGTTCGCGCTGGTGCCACTCGGTGTCTGCACTCGGAACGTGGAATAGTTGATATTGATTTTGGGGCACTCACCACGACGGCGGCAGTTGAATTAAACCGAATGTGATCTAATGAAGATACGCTTATTCATGATTTGCACACGGCGAACAAACAAGTGTGGTTAGAGTTTGAGTACGGTGCAGAGTTTGACGGCGCAAGATTTTCGGAGGAATTGAGCGAGGATCAAATGTCCTTGGAAGTTGGCCGAAGGGAAAGAAATTAACGTGCTCCTCAAAAGTGAATACGTATGTAGTATGATAAAACATATTTTACGAATGGACAGTCCTTGCAAAATGCATGCTTTTGATTTCTATTTTACTTCTGACTCATGGTGATCAATCAATGTGCCCAGCAGCAAATTAAAATGTTTGAAACACGTTGGGTGCTTCGGGAATTGGGGCGATTGGTGGACATTGATGTTGATTGAGCACATGGCGTACACAGAGAGAAAACCACGATGATTCATCACTACACTCGAATTTTCGGAGGGGTGGAATACGATTAGATCATCGTACTACTTGACTTAAACTTGCAAATCACTGGCTGAGTCTTCTAGTAGTTTTCCGAAACTTTGAATGTTAAATGATCAAAAACAGACAGTGATTAATGCACTACAGGATCCTTAATTCAATTAACATGCAACTCCACATGAGTCTGTAATAAAATGTCTGGAAGGAAAACTCATTCAAATGCATAACGTGCTCTACTCGTTGCCGAAGTGACATATGTCATCACCTTGAATGACTTACTACACCTTAATTGAAATCTTACTCAAGTCTAATACCATACATTCTCACAATCACTACAGCATGCTTGTAACCAGTCCCCTAGTTGTCATTGGTTTTCTTTTGTAGATATGCAAACCATAATGCCCTCCCGATGGAAAAAGTATTAACGCCTGCAGGAGGTACGCGCGATGACTAGCTTGACGTTGGCGTTGGATAATGCTGTTACAGAGAGCACTGAGCAGATCAGCAAGCTGTTCCCCAAATGTCGGCCGCGCGGCGCCGACATTAACCTCAATCCGCTGATCGCCGCTGCCGCCACCGCCGCCGCCCGGGAGCATGAACGCACCGACAACCACGGCCACACGCTCGCCGCCGTCATGAACGCTGACCGGGAGAGAGATGAGAGGTACTTGCAACTGTTCCTTCGTCTTAAGTCATTTCTGGCAGTGTAATAAAGTATGCGTTCCTGCAATTACTTAAATTAATCATTTCTGTATTCACGGTTAACAATGTGTACAATGACTCAAAAGGGGAAGCAATTTCTGTGCTGGTAACGTGAGAAAGTCCTCATAGAATCCTAAATTAGATGACTTAAAGATTTCTATTTTCTATCTTTCGCGACAGGAATTGTTTCCGCAAATTTTCTGCTGCTATTTGCTCGGCCACTAGTCGCTGGCTAAGTTGCTTTGTTTTGTTTTCGTATGTGTTTTGCGGCGCGCGTTGTGTGCAGATGGGTCATGGATGGTTCCTATACAGAAAATAGGGAGAACGGAAGCCAAGTGCATTCTACCGACGACGACGACATTGTCGACCACGAGCATATTGGAGGAACGTACAAGTTACGTGACTCCAGGTACACACGACCAACAACAATCATTCCCAAATGAATTAAACTCAAAAATACCTTCTTGACGGAATTAACTAATTCCAGCATGTTTGTCTTTTCTCGCTGTCTCTTGTGATTTTAAATAACAGTTTTCTCTTTACTCTTCTCACTCATTGGCCGGCATGATTGATCTCAATTCACTGCAAATCACTTACTCTCACTTTTAAATAAGGTCCCACTAACCAATTCGATTCCAAAACGCTATCTACAACTGCCACGTATGTTGTTGTCTTTGCCGTAAGTCTTTAGAGTAGATGCACTTCCACTTCTCGACTGAGTCTAGCTTACTGTTAGCAACAATCAAATTATATTTTTCTGTTTTCACTATGTTTAGGTTTGCTATGCTGTAAATATATTTTAATTAGTTTGTAACCATTTTTTAGTTGTGATTTCCAGCTGCCTGAACTCGGATTGATTGCGAATTGATGTGTTGCAGGATCATTGAGATAGCAGGCGGTCGCGAGATATACTCGCAATCTCGCAGTAAAGCCGCGCGCAAATCGCGTAACAGCGCCTTGGACGATTTGGAGAAGAAACAGAGGCATAACCACAAATCTCCGGCACGTCAGGGTGTCTGGGAGTTGCGTGGTGGCGGTGCTGCAAGATGCAACAATAATACTACCGCAATCAAGACCAAACCACGAGGCAACTTCACAGAAACCGTGTTTGCTTCCGAGGTGTGCTCGATGACGATGACACATCAGCAACAGCAGCAGAATGCCGTGGAAGATCTACAAACAACACTGGTCCAGATGCAACAACGCAATGGTGGAGGTGGTTCTCCTGATATTGAGCGGAAAGTATCTCCAAGCAGAGTTGGAGGAATTCCCTTCTCTACATCAGTTCAAAATGCATTGGCTGATGTCGTGGTCTTTGATGATATTGGGGAAAGTTGGCAGGACGATTCACCACCTCCTGCACGTATGGAGAACGGCAGCAGTGGTAGTACTGGCGATAGCAATGGTAGTGTATGTGGTGTGAATCTTGGCGATCGCTCAATCACCACCTCGCCGTACAACCATCTCCATCAGACAACCACCGCCGCTGAGCGCGTGACCAAGGTGATTGGCTCGCTCCCGATTGCTGTGTACGAAGGCTCGCCGCGCCGCTACGGGCCCCGCCAAGTGGAGTCCAACTGCACGCACCCGCAATTACCTAGTGCGCAGAGTTTGCTTGCTTCCCCTAGCGTTTATCCACCCAGGCCCGGTTTTCCGCAGCGAGTTGTTTGTTCCCCTAGCGAAAACGATGCCCCCACTTCTATTGCCGATAACTACGTAAGTCCTACCGCCGCTTACACCTCTCCAAATTGCCTTGCAACCTCCCTTGTGGAAATTAACCAGCCAGAATGCCCCGTGTAGAAGCAACAGCATCTACTGATTTCGGCTTGAGTTTTAATTAATTCACGATTCACTGGATGTCACTAACCTAATTCAATTAAGCGGAAAGACACGAATTCAGGCAAATCTATCACATTGATTATACCCCGAATGGAGGGTAATTTTTCACGCTCGCAAATCTACCATTAGTCGTAATTGTGTCTGAAACCCGCAGTTAGTAATCATTTGCTGTCACACGGTTGATCAATCGGAAATACGCCACGGATTTCAAATATGCAAATGATCATAACGTTGTCCAGAATGTGCGGAGTGCAATTTGTCAAAATCAGTCGCGCGTCATATTTGCGGCTAAAATATTGAGCAACTGTCAGGTTGAGAGATTACATTTCGGTGGGAGCTAATTATTGTGTTGGCCTGTGCATGCAGCGAACGAATGGGAGTAAACCTGGGTCACCGCGGACAACCTCATCGACCTTTGACTACCTCTACGAATTTTCGGAAACTCGGAAGGTGCTCGAGGAATTCTTCAAATGTCCACCTCCAGAGGAAGAAAATCGTCTGGAGGCAGAGTTCCAGGATCTCGAATATGAGTTGCGGCGGCAAGCAGGAGACTCTGGAAATTCTTATGTAGGTCAACGATTGGCAAAACGCCCGGAACAAGATTTCTGTCTGCGGATTGACTCCCCACGCAAACATAATAGCACCAATTTGCTTAGTCTACAGGTAGCATTCAATCGAATCGCCTATCAATTACTATAATCTAATTTTCTCAATGCCCCAATCACAGGATCATGAAATTACTGAGTATGAAAACAACTTCCTAGATCTTTCCATCGGTACCGGTTCCAGTGGTGACCTAGGAGAAACCGAAGTTGGTCTCCAAGTAGGCCATAGTCGCAACTTTACGTTATCTCCAGAAACCACCGATTGCGATTCAAACTGCGGAGACCTTGACAGCGAAGTCTCGCTTATGATGATGGAGAACGAGTTGGGACCTGCATCAGGTCTCCTGGGTTCAAGTGGGGACCTTGCGATACCCAACGATTCCTTACGATTGTACTCTAGTATGCCCGTCCTGGAAGATGGTCTTTCATCGGGACACGCTAGTGATACAGATAACAACAATCCCACTGTCATGTTGATGAAGCGGCAGATTACCGAGATTGAACGTGAGATCAACCAAGGTATCAACAAAGGCAACAAGTTGGGTACGAAACCTCAAGAAAATGGACTGTCTCCAGTCAAGGATACCACGCTGACTCAGATTGAGGTCATTAATGGAAATAACTCCTATGATGATCTCAATCATACATCATCTGTAGATACCTCAGGTACTTGATGAGTTAGTCTTGGTTGAATTAGATACTGAGAAATTAGGGTTGGTAAAGCTGGAAGTAATTTTGAATCATGTTTGTGTACTTTGTGTATCATTTAGTGGTAGTTGTAGCACATGTAGATTGGTCTCTCTCACTCATTCACTAGATAAAACACCACCCCCACCTGCTCCAGCTCCACATCGATGCGTCATAGGCGGAAACGGCAACGGTAACACCAACAACACGGGCCTTGTCGAAGGCCTCCCGGTGCAGGTGCCAACAACGGAGGTCGCCGATGTAGAAGCTGCCATCAAGGACATCCGATTGACGCTGCAGCGCACCAAGACATTGCCTCTCAAGTGCCACCCGGAGGAGGAGTGTGAGGAGGGCAACGCCGTCAGCCCAGTGTGGGTGCCGAGGTAACTAGGCGCTCAACTCGTTAATTTTGAGTCTAAATTTTCGTTTCAGGCAGCGCGGCCTCTCGACGACCAGCGCTGACTCGGATCGTAAAGTGCAAAGTGGCGAAGAGGGTGGCGACGAAGGTAATGTTTCCCGGAAATTAAATTCTTGCGTTTCTTTCCGCTAATTTATGAGCATTTCTCTTGATAATTATGAATCGTTTTGTTCTAGAAGAAGCCGACACGGATCTGGAGACGGATAGATTGTTGGGGCAGCAGCGTACGGACGATCAAGGATTCTATGATGACAAGGTAAGGTTTAACCGTCTATTCTTTGAGCACTTCGAGGGTCTAAATGAGGATTCCGTGCAGTTACGAGCAGTTTGGTGTGTCACGTTGATGTTTGGATGAATTAACTATTCATAGGACTAGAAGCCTAGTACTAGGATTCTTTTGGACGCTATTATCTTTGAACGACTATAGGTGATGGCTATTTTTGAGCCAGATACTTTTTTCTAGAATTAGTCCAAATTTGTTTGTCTTTTTAATTGTTTAACAACATGTTGTTCTTTGTAAATGTGCACGATCTGTCTTAACCAGCCCCCTTTTAACATATTCGATTCAAACCACTTCTCACCGCGTGTTGATCTGTTGATAATTGTTGTTCTGCTGCTGTTGTATCTTACCCCAGGGCTGGAGAAAACCCAAAAGTCGGACGATCATGCCACCAATCTCCCTCCCCACCCAGAAACCACTCATGCACGCCGCGCTGGACGAGGGCGCGCTGCCGCTCGTCTCGCCGCCCGATTCCCACAACTCGCGTCCCGCGTCGCCCAACGTCGCGTCCGACAAAAGCGCGTCATCCCCGCAGAGCCAGAAAGGATCAAACTCGTCTGTCAAGCTCAAAAAGGTGTGCAGCTCACAGGTGGCATGCCCCTTTGTAGTAGTTGGCGCTGACGCAGCTTCAGTTCCACCTTGTTTTGTTTATAATTTTTACTTTCGAAGAGTATTGAATTGAGATAGAAATTTTAGGAAATAGACGTAACTAGAATATAGTAGTTAGATGCAGGTAGTTACAATTATAGATAGAATAAATTTATTTGAGGACTTTGCATGTGGTACGTTGTCGTTTCCAGGAGGCAAACTTGGAAATTCTATTTACTTGAGTAAACTGAGTGCAATGACACGTTTTAGACTTACTTTATTGAGCGTTGCTTTTTAGGTTTTATAACTTGCACATCGTTTATCTTTGTAAACCACGCACGTTTCCAATTTTAGCACTTCGTGTCAGGTGTGCAAACAGTCATAACTCTAGGTTGCGTTTATCTGGAATGCTATTTCTCTCCGGTTAATGCTTGCTTTTAGCTGTATTTATAATTGCATGCTATATGATTTTCCGACTTGCTTGTCTTTTTAAGTTAGTGAACTTCTATTATTTCTAGATGCTGAAGAATGGATGAACGACACTAACGCCACTTGTTTCAAAAAGCAATTATTATTTAATTAGGTCACTAGAATATGAATCGTATACTTATTACATACTCTATGTTGCAGGATAAAGAAAATAAAAAGAAAGGACGAAATAAAGAAGGTAAGATTTTTTTTCTTGTTGGCAGAATTTTGTCAAGCGAATTAGAGTTGTAATTTGGAAGTGATGTAGTTACTAACTTATTTGAAGAATTTACTAATAATCCTCTTGTTTTTCATGCGTTCATTGGACGTTTTTTTCTTGTAAGTATATAACCAACTTAGCCTTTTACTGCACTATTACATTATCATCATTCGCACGTTTTATCTAAATAAATACACTGTTTCGTATTATTCGCTCGCCATAAACTGAAGTCAACGGTCTTCAGCTGACATTGATCAAACTCTAATTATAGGTGGTTTCTTGGATTCTACAGTCCTTATCGAAGGTGTCCTCTTCCGTGCACGTTACCTCGGCTCGACCCAACTGGTATGTGAGGGTCAACCTACGAAGACGACGCGCATGATGCAAGCCGAAGAAGCCGTGAGCCGCATCAAGGTAAAGCATGCGTTCTTCTTCGCCTTTCTGACACTCTCCTTCGCACTGAACACGATTATCTGTTGTTACCTTATGTTCTGAATGTGTCAACCGCCGCCATGCACAACGCAAAGCAAAACATGAATACACTAATCTATAAAGCATCACTTAACTATCGAAACATCAGTCCACCGCGTCTTTGTTTTGTGTTGTTCTAGCTCTCCGTTTGTTTGTTTGTCGTCTGTACATTTCGTTGTTGTTACAAGAACCACCCCACAAATGGCCACACTGTGTGATCTGTGCATGCTGGTCTTTTTGGTAACACTAGTAACGCTGTTAGCTGTCTAATCACTTTTGGTCAGTGTGGTTGTGTGTAAACCATAATCCATTTATATCCAATCTAAATGGAAGTGTTTGTTTCGATTCTGATTTCCGTCCGTCCGCGCGCGCGGATTTGCCATCGGTTTGCGTACAAAGTGTACCCCCTTCTTCCCCACTTTCGACCGGAAGGCGATGGCGCACGCTTTATGTGCAGAAATGCAAAAAAAAAGAGAATCATATAAATATTTGGTTGGTTGCCCGCTCTCCGTGTATGTATGATGAACCCTTCGGTTTCAAACACGTTCTTTACCGCACCACGTACTGTTTTTTGTTTGACATCCAATACTTTTGCTTCATGTAAAATGGAGCTTGATCTCTTTTCGTTGTTGTCTTCTTCAGACTGCAAGTCAAATTAATATCTGTATCCTCTGATAGTTTCTGCCGCTTTAGATGTTTATTTCTCTCTACCCACCACTCAGAAGCTCTTTCTATATGGTAGTGTATATATTTTGAGGTTATGCTTGGTCATAACCAATTTTTGATTATAATAACCATGATTATTGTTTTGTGCACCTAATCTTTGAAATATACTATATTAGATACCATTGTTTTCCGGTTATTTTCAACACAAGTATTGATGTTCTAGGATAGGACGATTATAAATATTACCTAGAATGTTGGTATTGCATCGCAATTGGATTCTTGCTTTTTTTCTTCAATTTATTTGCGTACTATACATATGTCACACTTACATTACCCTGTAAACACTGTATTGCACCACAGTGTGGTCTCGAAGTATGGTAAGACGAACGAGGGTGAACTTGCAGGAGGCATCCAACCAAATGTTGCAAAGCTATGGCGGCAGCAGTGCTGATAGTAGTTTCGATGACGAAACGCCAGTTGGGCTGGAGCCGGATTGCGATTCGGCGATTGAAACGCCCCCGTCGCAGCCGATGATGCAGGGTGAGATTTTTCTACAACATTGCTACACTCCTATATCTTTTGCTTCATCTTCTTTTACTTGACTCGCAGAACTGAATTGCTATAACCGTAAACCACCTTAAGCTCTAGGTTATAGGGCTTTCCATTTCCTCTTACTTTTTTCTCTTGATGGCAATTTTGAGATTGTTGAGCAATGAATGTTGAAAAACTCGCAGAAGTCGCGTGCGCGTTTGATGCTAGTCCGCCGTCGACACCCGGCTCCGTCTTCCGGCTGCGTTTTTTGGGCTCGGTCGAAGTGGACGAAGAAGGGGGGCGCAAGAGGCGCAAACGTCTCAAGAAAAATATGGTCGAGTTGGCCGTTACCAAAATCAAGGTCGGTGCCTACACCCTGCATTACATGTACCCCGCCACTATTGCTACCAAGTCCTCCTTGAACACAATTTCTCCCTGCGTTTCTTTCATCTAGGAAATTCCGCGTTCTTTTAATTTCCACGCGGAAATTCGCTCGGATAATTGATGTTGTATATTGTCTTGAGTGTTCATCAACGAAGTTAACAAGCATACTAACTTATATTGTTTTATACGCTTCATTTAATTGGAAATCTAGGCTTTGGTAAGTTTTCTTCTGCGCCGTCTCCTTGTTGCACTGCGATAACATCTGATTCTCTCCATAGGCGCCCGATGGCGAAACTCAACCTAGCACAGAAGTGGACCTATTTATTTCCACGGAGAAAATCATGGTTCTCAACACGGATTTGAAGGAGATCATGATGGACCATGCTCTTCGCACCATTTCCTACATTGCCGATATAGGTGATTTAGTGGTGTTAATGGCACGGAGGAGATTTGTGCCTCATGAAATGGAAGAAGCGCCGAAAATAAATCGCACTCCTAAGATGATCTGCCACGTGTTCGAGTCGGAGGAGGCGCAGTTTATTGCGCAGAGCATTGGGCAGGCGTTTCAAGTGGCTTACATGGAATTTCTCAAGGCCAACGGCATCGAGGACCATAGCTTTGTCAAGGAGATGGACTACCAGGAGGTGCTCAACTCGCAGGAGATCTTCGGGGATGAGTTACAAATGTTTGCGAAGAAGGAAATGCAGAAGGAAGTAAGTTGTTCCATCCTGTTAACTCAATTTCCAACTGACCGAGGTTGCCTACTTTATTGCTTTCTTGCTAAAGGTGGTGGTACCTAAAGCCAAGGGTGAAATCCTTGGAGTTGTAATAGTTGAATCCGGATGGGGGTCAATGCTGCCCACAGTCGTGATCGCTAATTTAGCTCCAGCTGGGGCTGCTGCTCGCTGTGGACAATTAAATATTGGGGACCAAATCATTGCCATCAATGGCGTAAGCCTCGTCGGGTTGCCTCTCTCCACATGTCAGAACTACATCAAGAACTCGAAAAACCAAACTGTGGTGAAGCTGACAGTGGTGCCATGTGCGCCCGTAGTGGAGGTGAAGATAAAGCGCCCGGATACGAAGTATCAACTTGGTTTCAGCGTGCAAAATGGAGTGGTACGTGCATGGACTTGAATAAACCGAGAATGTGTCGACTTACGATGGGTTGGTTCCTTTTTAGATATGTAGCTTATTGCGAGGGGGAATTGCGGAACGCGGCGGGGTGAGAGTTGGTCATCGCATTATCGAAATCAACAATCAAAGTGTCGTCGCCGTACCGCATGAAAAGATCGTCAATTTACTAGCGACGTCTGTTGGTGAAGTAAGTGCTTTCCGTATCTATCATTGGGTTTGTTAGCGTCAATTAATGACTACTTCTCTTTGTAGATACTAATGAAAACAATGCCGACATCGATGTTCCGACTACTGACGGGTCAAGAAAATCCAGTGTATATCTAAATAGACTTGCCGAAGGTCTGAAAGTGCCTACTCTATAAAACTAGTTGATATTTAATTGATGACGAAGACGCGGCGGACGCAAACAAACTCTGTCATTTCGGGAATTGTTGATTAAGTTTCTGGTCTGGTGCTTGAGTCGCAGAACAATATATTTTTTAACGTATCGTATAAGTTGTAACAGACTGAAGACAATACAAGCGAAGACCCGCAAGCCGCCACCTCGGCGCTCTGCACCCATTCACCAGCAAAGCAAAAACACGCGCCTTTCGTGATGGATCATATCGCAGCTTCGTCGCATCCATTTCACTCTACGATAGGACAATTGAAGAGATGCTAGACGGCGCGCGCAATGACTAAAGGACTAATATGAATTAGACTATACCAAAGATGTGTATTATAATTATGAGAATTGGATCAAGGGCTACTGCGCACAGCTAGCGCATGCGCGGTGGAGATGAGTGTGTAAAACGCGTAAAGTAACAAATTAGCTCCAAAATACCTATTTATATACGTATAATAATTGTATTGTATTATATTGTAAACTATATCGTGGATGATTCAGCTTTCTTTTTTCTAATTGTGATAAGCTAGAAGGCGTCGCGGCGCATTTCGGCCGCGTCGCGATGCAATCGATCAAGTTATACACTCGTAAGCGTATAACTCGGTCGGCAACTAACTAACTAACTAACTTACTGATGCTGAACGTGGGAGGCTGCTGTACATTTTCTCTAGTCGTAATACCAACACTCCGAGTACACAAAGACACACAGCCGCCCTCCTGACGCCCGGGATGCTGCCCCCATAAATTGATTTCGTAAGCAGCGCCATCACTCACATCACCACACACGGCCGAACGAACAACTACATCGACTTGTATATTGTTTGATTGTGATCGACTCCTAGCGTTCCGTTCCATGAATATTTTTAACTTTAGATGTAACAAATTGAAACAATTGAATGGTTATTGTAATCGTTCGCTTACCTCAACGATGCTCGCGAAAAGCGGCGCTCTTACGAGTGGATGTATACGTGTTATCCCTCTAACCCCCACTCTAACCGGAAACCTTGCAACGTTGTATTTACATTACATTTAAACATTGGAAATGATGCTTCTTACATTTTCGGATGCCTTACGCCCCTATTTCTACTCTTAAACGAATACTAAACTTCTAGTACCTAACCATATCAAGTAAAGCGGGCACGAGAGCAACATTGTGGTTATGTTTCAACTGTTGTGATGCATTAGTAAATGAGATGCTAGCAACAAAGTTAAAACTGCAAGAAATGATTGTTGTCTAACTATTTATAAATCGATAACAACGTTACTTAAATTACCAACTCGCTAAACTCCTGTATAATTCGATATTAATTAGGATGACACGGCAAGTTCTACTATGCGTTCTTTGCTTGACTTTCCGTTCTGCGCGTGCGCGAATTCAAACTACATGCGCTCCGATGGGGGCTCATGTTTCGCCTAAATCAACTTGAATTCACTGTCTCCCCCAGTTGATTTGTGACCAATACATTAAAGCGTACATGTTAAACGAAACAAGTTAACACAACTTCTGATGAGATGTGAACAAAGGATGGTGTTATATTATACATGCGTGAATATACTATAAGCTAAAACTGCAGCTGAAAACAAAGAGATTGTCATCTATCTGTTATTTTCTTAATGGCTAAGGGTATACCAGGATAAATTACTAACGATATAAATAAATAAAAGGTCAGCAACCGTTGAACGAAGTATGCGCCGTTGTGTAAAGAATTTATTTCGTAAAAAGCCTTACATATCAATATATACAACACACGAAATGTTCGCCGTTCTGTTGACTGCTTTCTTGTGTTTGCAGTGGGGTGAAATCCTGCCTGAAGTCTTCGTGGAATTAAGGTTTGAAATTGGTTGATTGTTTTCCTACACACATCATCTTCGAAGCAGTTAAATCGTAAGCTTCGTACTATTTAAATATAGATACCTTGACGTGCGCGACTCAACGCGACCCTCCATATCAACTACAATATTGATCAACTTAAGATACTGACTTTTACAGACCCACTCTCACGAATCGCTACTTCTGTTTTTAACATTCAATATGACTAATTGGTAGAATTAATCAAGAAATCACACATTTGACAGTTGCATGCGCGGACCCGACGCTTGTAACTCATGAGTTGAAATGTAAAAGTGACTTGTTAATTTTGATGTTTGCAAGTGTTGGGCCCGGCTTGCTCATCATAATAGGAAAGTAAAATAACTTAGTGTACAGACTAATATCTAATCAGCAACAGTTTTGTTGAATAAATGAAAAACAATGAACAATTATCGTATGTAGAAGTTGCCCGCGCCAATTGCTGTGTCCTCAGTGATTGTTTCTGCTGTTAGAAAACAAAATTGTCTTTCTGGTAGGATAGGCGGCGCATATCTCGTAAAATTTCAGGTTACAAAAAACAAGCCCGCACACGGCCGCCTTAGTTATCCATGGCAAAGCGACGGGTCCACTCCTTGGCGTTGCGGATGGCCTCCACCTCATTTACCTTCCACAGCTCAGCCACATCGTTAGCAAGAGGATCATCGGGGTTCGGGGCGCTAAGCAGTGCTTGAATAGACAACAGCACCGTACGGATCTGCAACGCAGGGCTCCATTTGTCTTTCAGGATATCGAGGCAGATACGACCGAGGCGGTCAATGTTCGGATGGTAGATGCGTGTGATAAAACGCACCTTAGGCGCCGACATCGGGTAGTCCTCTGGGAGAAAGAGTTCCAACTTGAAGAGGCCACCTTCAAAGGGGGAGTCCTCTGGTCCAGTCACAATGACGTGAAAGTAGCGCGCGTTGTTCTCGTCTGGAACAGCGCTAATCCCCGGCACCGGCTCCTGCATTAGACGCAGCGTCTCCTTGGTTATTCTACGAGGCAGGGCTGCCATTTTACTTTCCGTGAACGGTGTGAATGCGGTGTACGCAGAACAATACGCGATTTACTTCGGTTATACGGCGGCGACTGTTGGCTACGTGCTTGTCGACGCGTTGCACGATCTGCAGGTACGCATGGACCTGGTGCGCTGGGTCGCAGGGAACGCACTTGATCCGCGAAGTCGATCCACGGCCTAGAGCACTGAGCTCGGTTATCGCACTGTCCACGGGTTTGTGGTTACTGATGTGCAGTACGCGTGCGTAAAGCAGTAAATATATCACATGAATGTGACACAATGAGTTGCACTCAAATTTATTGCACAATCACCATTATAAATGAGTAAATTACGCGTAATTTATATTTGTTTTCAAAATTATCAAAGCAATTGAATAATTATGTAAAAGTAATACTTCACTCAAATTATACAAGTAATCTGAATGTTTCAAAAGGCAATGTTGCGGCGCGAACACGGCCGAATATCTACAACTAACTTCGATAAAACACGAGTATCACCGATCTTTCAAAATCTAGTTTTGTAATAAGCAATCAGTCGACTTACTGCTGATTTCCTATCACTATAGCTTCGCGTTCCTCTAACAGTTCAATAAAATCAATCAGCAAGCATGGTTCAATACAAAGTAGTGATGGTTCGTCATGGCGAATCTGAATGGAACGAAAAGAACCTATTCACCGGCTGGTACGACGCAAATCTCAATTCCAAAGGTAATAAATTTTACTTTTCAAACAAAACTATATTCACCTTGAAATAACCTTCAACATGATTTCCTCTTTGCAGGCGAACAAGAGGCTAAAAATGCCGGTATTGCTTTGAAGAACGCAAACTACAAGTTCGACAAAGCATTCACCTCAGTCCTTACAAGAGCCCAGAAGACCTTAGGTTCTATTTTGAAGGAAATTGGCCAGGAAGATCTCCCCATTGAGAGGACATGGAGATTGAATGAGAGACACTATGGTGGTCTCACTGGCTTGGATAAATCTGAAACAGCCCAGAAGTATGGTGAGGGCCAGGTTGCCATATGGAGGAGAAGTTTTGATGTGCCACCCCCTCCCATGGAAGAAGACCATCTCTATTTCAAGACCATTGTGGAGGATCCAAGATACAAAGATGGGCCTACCAGGGAAGAGTTTCCCAAGTTTGAGAGCTTGAAGCTCACTATTGAGAGGACTCTTCCATTCTGGAATAATGTTATTGTTCCTGAGATCAAAGCAGGGAAGCAGATTTTAATTGTTGCTCATGGGAATAGTCTTAGAGGCATTGTTAAAACATTGGATAGTAAGTATTAGAAAATTCAAATAGCAATATGAATTATTGTTAATTTATTGAAAATTGTAGAAATGAGTGAAGAACAAATTATGGGATTGAATCTCCCAACTGGTATTCCATTTGTTTACACATTGGATGAGAGTATGAACCCTGTGGAGGGAGGAAGTTTGCAGTTTTTGGACGATCCTGACACGGTAAAGAAGGCTATTGAAGCTGTTGCTAACCAGGGCAAATCCAAGTAGGTTCTAGAAATCTACAGGATGGTAATTTGAAAGTATCCATAATATATTTTTTCTGAGAATATTCAAGTGATTTTTGAGATTTTTATACTTATTGCTGTCACAATTTTTTTCAATGTCGCAAAACAATAAAATTGTTTTTATAATCTATTGCCACCTTTCTGAAGCTAAACCAATCATAAGATAAATTTCCATTCCAACCTTCAAATTTAAATGTTTTGTTTTGTGATATGTTCTGTGGGTTGCATATTTACAACCAAAATTTTAATTAAATATTATTATACAATTTATATTTCTCTAACTTATTTTTCTTTTGAGAGTCGGTGCCCAGAAAACGTACCTGAAATTCCTCACCCTCCGCTAATTGAAATGATTTATTCCCCGAGATATTTGCAATATTTAAGATGTAGTAGATAGTATGGTGGTTATAGGACAGACAAATATTCTAAAATGAACTACCCATTAACAATCTTATTGTCACTCCCTCAGTACTACACCCGTTAACAACACGATGAATATTTTTGAACTTTGCTAACTTTCGCTAACTTGTTATATAACCTTGTTCGCCTTGCCTAGTTTGCCCCACGTCGTTCGCTTCTAACTCGTATTACAACGTGACCCAAGCGCAATCGTTCCACTTGCCATTAATAAATTTACAGTCATTCCGTTGCCACCGCTGCCACGATAGCGCAATCGCTATTCTGGACATCATAGTTTGAATTCCTCGAAACACGCCAACAATTCTCAAACGCAACAATGCCGCCGACTACTGCTGCCCCCGCACATAAATACGACTACGCCGGCGATGAAGGCAAAGGCATCAATGCCATTCTCCTGGGACCTCCTGGTTCCGGCAAGGGAACACAGGTACACAGTAATAATTCAAATTGCAGCAAGTTAGACTTTAAGGTTACCTTCTGCTTTAGGCTCCTCTCCTGAAAGAAAGATATTGTGTATGCCACCTTTCAACAGGGGACATGTTAAGGAATGAGATTGCTGCTGGAAGTCCCCTGGGTGCCAAGTTGAAGAAGGTCATGGATGAAGGCAAGCTGGTTAATGATGAACTTGTAGTCAACATGATTGATGCCAATCTAGATAAACCAGAGTGTAAGAATGGATTCCTCCTGGATGGCTTCCCAAGGAATGTTTCACAGGCAGAGAAGGTAACTGATAACTTAATCAATTTATAAGTGGTCTACTATCAGTAATATTAATAACAGCATCTGCTATCTGCTTGTGATGAATTTGCACTTATATTGAAGTGGAGATTGTATATTTTTTAGTCATACAGTTATGACTAAGAAATATACAGAGTATGCAAATGTCAATTACAATTCATTCGTTTGATAACTTTTGCCTTGTTTTCTAGTTGGATGGTCTGTTAGAACGTCGCCATACACAATTAGACGCCGTCATTGAGTTCGGCATTGATGATAACCTTCTAGTCCGTCGTATTACCGGCCGCCTCATTCATCCTTCCTCTGGTAGATCATACCATGATGAATTCCATCCTCCCAAGAAAACCATGACTGATGATATCACCGGAGAGCCATTAATTCGTCGTTCGGATGACAATGTCGAGGCGTTGAAGAAGCGTCTAGCATCATACCACACAGCAACAATGCCTTTGGTATCCTACTACCAAAAGAGAGGAATCCACTATCGTGTAGACGCCGCACAGTCAGCAAAAGACGTCTTTTCTAAAATCGATAGTATCTTCACGAGGGCCCGTACTGGAGTAGCATCTGCTCTCAGAATTTAAACGCGCCAACGTTAAAGAACAAAACATATCAATTAAGTTACTGGGTCTTCCATCATTACCTTCAACCCAGGGGATATTTTCGGATGTTTGATCTTTACTGAAAGTAATTGTATCAAATTACGTGGAGAACTTAAGAATTGCACTATTGTGCCACTGGGTACAGTTTAGACTTACTGGATATAGACGTACCTAGGCTGGATGTTGATAGATTGCATTTTTATTTGCATTTATTGATTCAAAAATAAATAAATAAAGTTGTTAAATAATATTGCTTTGGGTTTGACTTATCACGCAAGGCACGTGGATTCCTTGTGAATTTTTTTTAAAGCGGACAAAATTGTTGTAGTATTGGATTCGACGTGAAAGCTATTTATTTATTTAGAGCGGTTTATCAGCCACTTGATGGCTGGTTTTTTCGCGATGTGGTTGAGGGTGTATGGGCGCATGTTGGAAAATCGTCAGACTGATTACGTGCGCACACAATGCTCATATAAGATAAAAGATGTCATTAGAACTCCAGTCGATTTTTGTGACAAGTGCGGAGTGGAGTTACTAGTTTTGTGGGTGTGCCGTACTTCGGCACGACTTGCTAAAACCAACTACCAGGTATTTACTACGCCACTGAATAAAATAATTTTGTTATGTAACATGCAGTTGGCTGAAGGACCGTTGGTTGATGCACAAAATATATTATTAGTAATATGCAATGCAAGTATTTGAAATGCATTAAGTCATACATTTTTCAGTCTATAATATGTAAAACCCAGAAAAACTGAAATTATCGGAATATTTAAAATTAGTTTACCATTCATTTATTAGAATTTGCTATATTAATCACTTTGTTTACTTTTTTTATCGTTATCATTGTGGCCTTTGTAATTGATAGTTAATTTCGATACTAACTAATCGCCAAAATACTTTGATTGTATTCCTGCATGATAGATGACCAATGACTTCCTCTCTTAAATACCACTAAAACTCGCTGAATTTTCGTAATAATTGTAATTATTATCGATCGTAAACAGTGTATATTTGGTATGAATTATATTATTGCCAGTTCTTGCCAATAGGCATTACTCATCGCATACGGACTATAGAAGATTGACAATTACACCATCAGTGTAACTGTACATTTTAGTATTTCGTGCAAACTACTGCGTTTAATTTGCGTTGGATTGTGAAATAATAATCGCATGCACTAGTCAAATCAAAATGGCGTGCCATTTCGTTATCATTACGGCCAGTGTACAACACGTGCTATCGAGTTTGCTATTTCAAACTATAATTAATTTCATTATAAATGTAAATATATTGAATCATATATGAAGGTATGTCAAAATAGTTTATTTTAGCATGGCTGGCTTTGAGGACGGGTTTGCAAAGTTCCGCTTGCTGATGTGGAAGAACTGGAAGTTGCAGATGAGACACCCCGTTCAAACTTTGTTTGAAATCCTTGTCCCAGTTTTCTTCTGTGCCATTTTAGTGGTAGTTCGATCTCTGGCTGATAGCGAAGTGATTGGTGAGACACATTTTCTGGGTTTCGTTCCAATTAGGGGCCAATGGATCGCACAGTTGCACAAATACAACTTGGTATATTCACCGAATAACTCTCACGTTATGAATTTGATGGATGCTATAGCAGAAAAGTCAGATGAGGAGGAAGAGCGAAGATTTAAATTCGTGGGCTACGCTAATGCGGAACAATTAGAAAAACATTTGATTGTGGACCCGGTACAGACTAAAGTGGGCATTGTATTCCCCGACAATTTCACGGAATGGAACAGCAATGATGTTCAGTTTACATTTCGATTTCCATCTGAATTACAATTCAATTCTTTCTGGACTACTAGGATTAGGACGTGGAAAACTAATCTTCTTTATCCAATATTTCAATTTGTGGGACCTCGGGATCCGGGCTACTTGGAAGTTGCTTCTCCAGGTAAACATCAAATCATTACAATCATACTATAAGATATGATATGTCAATACTATTTTTAGAATACGACGAAGAAGGTTTCTTGCACTTGCAAAGTTTGATCTCTGATGAGTTGATATTACGCCAAAAAGCAAGACATAAAAGCAGTTCTGAGACTCCAATAATTGTAATGCAACGATATTCGTATCCGTCATACATCAGGGATTATCTCCTTGAGGTTTTAAAGAATATGATTAGCTTGATAATAGTCCTAGCCTTTCAATATACTGCCATTAGTATCATTAAAACCATCACTACTGAGAAAGAGAAGCAACTAAAGGTATGCATGCCTATATCGTAGATTTTACGAAAGCGATTAGTTTTCGGTTATTTCCTAGGAAGCAATGAAAATTATGGGCCTTCCAAGTTGGTTGCATTGGACAGCCTGGTTTGTCAAATCCTTCTGCTTCATGCTCATCTCCGTCATCCTTATGGTAGCTCTCTTCAAGATCAGTGTATGGTACGATGTCAATGTCCCAGCTGTCCTGCCAAACTGCGACTTTACTCTGTTGTTTGTCTTCATGATCCTTTATATAATATGCACAATTATGTTGTGTTTTGCCATCAGTGTTTTCTTCACAAAAGGTGATCTCTATCTATCTATTTCAATCTCTGTTTTCTTTACCAAATTCTTTTAAAATTTTAAAATTTCTGCAGCAAATATGGCAGCTGGAATTGGAGGCGTTCTCTTCTTCCTCTTCCTCGTCCCTTACACTGTGCTCAACCTTAGGTATCAAGAATTAACCCTCTTCACTAAGTTGGCAGCATCCTTGATGTCCAACTCTGCAATGGCGTATGGGTTCCAATTGATCTGCATGTTTGAATCCACTGGGGCTGGCCTCCAATGGGAAAACGTTGCAAATCCAGTGACCCCTGATGACAATATCACAATGGCGCATATTTTCCTAATGCTCATAGTTGATTCTATTATCTACATATGCATTGCTTTGTATGTAGAGGCAATTTACCCAGGAAGCTATGGGGTTGCTAAACCATGGCATTTTATTCTCACCTGGCCTTTTAAAAAAAAGTCCATCTATAATGGTAAATACAAACACTTTTTGAACTATAAACTTATTTATAACTTTTTCTTGATTGATTAGATACTGTACCCAATAGATTTAAACTGGATCGTAGCAAGTTCGAAGAGGACCCGAAAGATCTACAAACTGGTATCCACATCCAAGGTTTAACCAAAGTATACGGCGACAAAAAAGTAGTAAACCACATTAATCTAAAAATGTACGAAGACCAAATCACAGTGCTTCTTGGACATAATGGCGCTGGTAAAACCACAACCATGTCAATGCTCACTGGTCTCGAGGTGCCTACTGCAGGCACAGCAACAATCAACTCTCAGGATCTTCGTACAGAGATGGCTAAAGTCCGAAGTAGCCTTGGACTATGTCCACAACATAATATTCTCTTCGATGAGCTCACAGTAGCGGAACATATCTACTTTTTCAGTCGTCTTAAGGGCATGACCGAAAAGTCAATCAAACAGGAGATTTACGACTACCTTCACCTGTTACAACTGGAAGATAAACGCGATAACCAATCAAAAACTCTCTCCGGTGGAATGAAACGCAAGCTATCTGTTGCGGTTGCCTTCTGCGGAGGGTCCAAAGTAGTCATGTTAGATGAACCTACTGCTGGTATGGATCCAGCTGCTAGAAGAGCACTGTGGGAGTTGGTAGAGAGTCAGAAGAAAGGAAGGACTGTAATGTTGACTACGCATTTCATGGATGAAGCTGACTTATTAGGAGACCGAATTGCTATCATGGCTGCTGGAGAACTCCAATGTTGTGGCTCTAGTTTCTTCCTAAAGAAACGCTATGGAGCTGGGTATAGATTGATCATAGACAAATTGCACAGTTGTGATGTGAACCGAGTTACCTCAACTCTCCAAGAGTTTATTCCTGATATTAAAATCGATGCAAATATTGGTTCTGAGTTGACGTACCTTCTCAATGAAGACGATTCGATGCATTTTGAAAAGATGTTGTCTAATCTAGAAGGGAACTTGACCAAGCTCGGCATTGGGAGTTATGGTATCTCCTTGACAACTCTAGAAGAAGTGTTTATGAAGTAAGGTACTCTATCTGAAGTTTAATTGATATTAATTTTTGGTTTTTAGGGTTGGAGCTGATAATACCCTCCGCTGCCTGGATCAAACTGATGCTGAAGTCCGTCTGGATATAGGAACGCCAAGCCGTGCAGTTAATACAAAGCTGCTCATAAATCAAATCACCGCTATGATCCTCAAACGTGCAATAAGTACAGTCCGCTCCTGGCAGCTGCTCGCTGCCCAATTCATCATCCCTGTTCTCCTTCTAACAGTAGCAATCATATCCGGTCGGCAAACGTCCCAAAAAGAACTACCTCGCATTGATTACAGATTGGATGCCTACCGGAACCCAGTTTCCTTATTGAATTGTCTTCACAATGACAAATATTGCAACATAAGTCGGCGTATGTTAGAAGCTCAAGGCATGGAGACCAGAACGGTTCCAAATATTTCCGCGGAGATCTTGACTTTTACAGCACGAGAACCCGCTACATTCCGCTCTTCATACATCTTCGGTGCGGAAATTAATGACACAGGCGTTGGAAGACCCACAATTTTAGCATGGTTCAACAATGAACCGTATCACACACCACCATTGGTCCTTAATCTAGTCTACAACATGATTATAAAGGAAATTGATTCAAACTTGGAGATTAATGTGGCTTTACAACCTCTGCCATTAACAGCAAAGACAAAGGTAGGTTCTGTACAGAAAACAATAGATGCACTCAATAAGGATGGTGTTTCAGTTTCAATTATTGCAACAAGGCAACAACATGGGATTCCAGATGGCAATCAACATGGGTGTATGTATGTCATTCATCTCCGCATTCTACATCCTCTTCTACGTCCGTGAACGAGTTTGCAAAGCAAAACACTTGCAGTTTGTGTCAGGTATCAATGGCTTCACATTCTGGGTAGTTTCCTATCTGTGGGACTGGTGTACATACATCATTACAATTGCGATAATTGTCATAACATTGATCTGCTTCCAAGAGGAAGGCTTCAAGGAGGGTCAATCAATTGCTAACCTTGTCCTCCTTCTGGTAATCTTTGGCTTCTGCTTCCTACCAATGATTTACATCTTCTCTTTCCAATACGAATTGCCTTCTACTGGATTCATGCGTGTTATACTCTACGGCATTCTCTTTGGTGCGTTCGGTTACATCATCGTTGAGATCCTCTACTTTGAAGATTTAGGTCTGGTCACCACTGCAAAGGTCTTGGATTGGATCTTCCTAATGACTCCCTACTACTCGATAAGCAATGGTATACGTAACTCCAACTTTGAATTCAGCCGCTTCACAACATGTAGGAAAACCGTCGATGCTTGTCTTGATCTGTCCAATCATACACTTCCCGAGTTCGCTTGCTGGACCGCGGCTGAAAAACTATCTCCCGATTGTAAGAAGCACTATGCGAATTATTATCAGTTTGCGAAGCCTGGTATTGGGAGAAATATCACTCTAACCATTTGCATTGGGGCAATATTAGCAGTGCTGGTATTCTGCTTAGAGTTCAAAATGTTTGAAAGAGTGATGTATGTGTTACAAAAACGTTCACCAAACGTACCCCCAGAGCAATTAGACGAAGATGTTGCTAAAGAACGAGAAAAGATCAGTGAGTTAAGTGAGGATGAAATTCAAAAGTACAATCTCATTTTGAAAGACGTAAACAAGCACTATTCGACTTTGTTCAAAAAGTCTTTCCATGCAGTCAAAGGCTTGAATTTGGGAGTAAAAGAGTTTGAGTGCTTTGGTTTACTGGGCGTAAATGGTGCTGGAAAGACAACCACCTTTAAGATAATCACCGGAGATGATACTATTACGACGGGGGATGTCTTCATCAAAGGGTTAAACTTGAAGTACAATCTGCGAGAAGTCTACAAACTTATTGGTTAACACTTCAACCCTTTACCATCCTTCTTTCATTCACAGTTGTTTCAATTACAGGTTATTGCCCACAATTCGACGCATTGTTCGATGACCTCACAGGCCGTGAAACCATCCGGGTCTTCTGCCTCCTTCGCGGATACCAGAACTCCGAAGTAGATCACATCGCAGAATCACTAGCAAAACGCTTCGATTTCATCCAACACCTCGATAAGAAGGTGCGCCAGATGAGTGGTGGTAACAAACGGAAACTAAGCACGTCGGTTGCTCTCATTGGAGACCCACCAATCATCTACCTCGATGAACCCACCACTGGAATGGATCCAGCTACCAAGAGACATCTCTGGAATGCACTTTGCAAACTCCGCGACGAAGGCAAATGCATCATCCTGACAACTCACAGCATGGAGGAATGTGAGGCATTGTGTACGCGCCTCGCAATCATGGTCAATGGACAGTTCAAGTGTCTAGGCTCTACACAACATTTGAAGAATAAATTCGCGAGAGGCTTCTCATTGACCGTCAAGTTGAAGAAGCAGGCAGATTATACGGAAGCAATAGCGAGACTGGTAAATTTTGTCAGAAGTAACTTACCTTCAGCGGTGAAGCAGGAACATCACCAGGAAATGATTACGTTCTCGATACCCAATGCCGGGCTGCCGTGGTCGAGAATGTTCGGCATTATGGAAGGAGCGAAGGCGACTTTGGGCGTGGAGGACTATTCTTTAGGGCAGAGTAGCTTGGAACAGGTGTTTCTGAGGTTTACTTTTGGCCAAAGTGAACAATGAAGTGATTTAATGTTATTTTAATTTGTGCGTTAAATTATTGTTTTTGGCAACTGATAGCGTGCTTAATTTACATCTACTTAACTATGTCACTTACTGTTTAAGTGTTGAAGAATATGATTGTGACTTAATTTAAGTCATTTCCATATCATTTACCTTTACTTTATGCAAGTTTCACCGTTTTCATAGACAAACTGATTAAGTACTATTTACAAGGTAACCAAATCCCACTTTAATTCCGGACAAATTTCATCGTCTCCGCATTTATTTTCAGCATGTGTCTGCGTCCAGCATTGCCACTGCAAATTGATAGGACTAGCAGCGTGCTGCCAAGAATAACCTGTCTCCCCATGCGCATTGCGTCTCAGCGTACTCGCCCATACGTACATTACCCACATTACACGCACGCACACCAATGTGCCCCTACACCATACACGCATGCAGCAACAAGCCATATATTTAAATATTGCACGTCGGCGCGTTGATTTCATTACCAACTCGTCGCGCGTTCGCGCAGTCCTTGGTCCCGACAGTCGCGAGCCGTCGCGCAGCAAACCGCGCGCGTTTCACTCTTGTGCGAGTCTTCAGCCAAGAAGTCCTCAACGTCGCCCTTCTCAAGACCTCTTAGTTCTGTCCAATTAACACCAAGAAGGTGTGCATTCTTGTTCCAACATCAGGCCGTATCCAAGTCAGAATGGGTGGTAAGCGTGCGATTGTTTATATTTATTGACCTTATGACCTCCAAAGCAAGTGCATGAGTTAGTTCGATTAGTTAAATGCTGGTAGGACGATGGGCAGTGCCGCTGCAACCGGTTTCGGAAGCCACGATCAATGAACTGCGATCAGCGCGAGAACTTTATCAATCGAATACCTGATGACTAGCGTTGACCTCAAAACAGTGATAAGGATGGATAGGTTGCGTCGACGAACTTTCGCTCGTACCAATCATGTCTGAATTTTATTAGAAAATTGCGAAATTCACTCACAGCGGATCTATTGAATTGTTCTAGGCTTTGCTTGGGTAACTTTGGCTACCAATGACTCCTACTCCCTTGGAGCCCTTGTCCTCGGGCACTCCTTGAAACAAGCAGGCACGAAACATCAACTCGCCGTGCTGGTAACGCCGGGCGTTACAAATTCTATGAGGTAAGACACCATATTTTCATCTGATCTAAATTTAACACTAATATGCGGCATTGATGGCCCACTGCCAAATGATCAAGATTGGACTATTTTTCAATAGTGAACTCAATTTGCAACTACTGCTCTAGCCTATTAATGATGACTTAAGAACCCACACCATGTTGTAATTCCTTCACGCTCCAATTTGCATCACTGCAAAAACATATTCAGGGATGTGAGAAGATGATATTTGGCATGCGTTCCAATGCGGATGCAAAGTGCGTAGTTGGTTTTCGCAAAATTTTGGCTCAAAAACGATCGCCGCAACAACGATCCGCATAATAATAATAATAATAAGGCGTAAATTGTTTGCAAACACAACATATTACATTTCTATTTTGTACGCATAGACAAAAACTAGCTGGTCTATTCGACTTGGTGGAAGAAGTCAACGTCTTGGACTCCAAGGATGAAGCTAACTTGAATCTGCTCAAGCGTCCTGAATTAGGCGTCACGTTCACCAAACTCCACTGCTGGCGACTGACGCAGTTCGAGAAGTGTGTCTTCTTGGACGCCGACACGTTGGTATGTGGGCTAAAATTACCGCAGACGCGTATTCATGAATTTAGCAAATCTCGATGCATCCTGCTGCAAATGTGCAGGCGGAGTCAAAGCCAAGTTCAAAGCAGTAAATTCATCTAATTGCAGTCAGCCTTCTATTAAAACACCCACACTGGAGACTATTTCTAGTTGCAACTGCTCTTGCCAACAGTTGTTTTCCTCCTTAAATTCCAATTATACACTAGATATTCATGGTGGCATTTGGCTTTAGGTGTTGAAAAACTCTGATGAACTCTTCGATCGCGAGGAATTTTCAGCTGCGCCTGATGTAGGCTGGCCGGATTGCTTCAATTCCGGCGTGTTTGTCTACAAACCCTCGAAGGAGACCTTCGACAAACTGGTTGCATTTGGCCTGGCCAAGGGCAGCTTCGATGGCGGCGACCAGGGTCTGCTTAACTTGTACTTCCACGACTGGGCTCACAAAGACATCAGCCGACATTTGCCCTTTGTGTACAATATGTGTTCGACTGCGTGCTACTCATATTTGCCAGCGTTTAAACAGTAATTTTCGCTAACATTTTTTGCCGCAAACAACGAACTAACTTAATGGTACCTATAGGTTTGGCACAGACGTGCAAATAATTCACTTCATCGGTGCGACTAAACCATGGTTGCAATACTTCAATACTGAATCCAAGCAGGTTCAACCCGGAGGTGACATGCAGCACCTCAAGGAGGTCCTGCAACGATGGTGGGACATTTTCTGCACATTGGTACATTCTAACCTCAGCGCGGAAATGGTAAGCTTTGACTTTTTGACAACTTATTTGTGTATTATGCAGAGGAAGGAGTTTGATTATCGTACTTGTATCCAAGTACGGAGTGTTTTTGTATTTTGAGGTTATGAATACGCATGCTATTAATATCCACATTGCGCATCTTGCACGCACACCCCAACCGAGGAGTTATTTACGTCTGCGGTCACGTTTGTTTATTTCGCGATGGCGACGTTACAGCATTCCTTGGCCACTTTTAGCGATGGTGCAATGAACTTGATCACACTTTGCTCAAGTTACTGCAATCACTCAAATGAGTTACATATGTAAACCATGAGGTTACAAATGAGGTCATAAATAAAATGTGAAACCGCAGACTTACTCACTCCGATTACAACATCTCTTCACTGTGTAACTAAATCAAACTTGTGTTCTTTTCTTGTTTCGTCGTGTTTCTCTGCACTGTTCTGCTCTGCATGTGCCCGCCTTAGTGTCTTCCGGCGGGAATCAGCCCGATCACGCATTGTCACAATGAGGATCACATAGTGGTTTGGGATCCCTGGGAGGATTACCAACCTGATGAACAGGATACACAATTCGAATCTCACAATACAAACGCACCTCATCCCATTGTCACTGAGCAATTGCAATTGTCAGTACCTCATTTGCTTAATATTCCGAAAGAAAAGCCTTTAGCGTCTCTTGAGTCTCTTCCTGTCTTAGTACCTGAAAATGTACACCCTGCTCTAAATAAAACAAAATCAACCAATAACTCCCTACACTCCGGTCCTGTCCAAGATGATAGTGGAGGACATTCCACAACATCGTCCTTAACGTCCTCTTCCGCCTCATCACCTCCCACAGTTACCTCTTCCAATAGTCCCTATGAACTTGTAAATATAGCAGATACGGAAGATGCTGTTGATGTAAGTAGGCATGCTTTTTGCATAACATTTGCACCACTACCTATTGAATCAATTGAATCCGAACTTTTGAAAATCTAGTCCGAGTTGTTCTACAACTAATAAATTTCTTTCCAACTTCCTAGGGTGGTTTGGCAGGCGCTTTCGCACAATTTAACCTCGGCGCACCTCGGTCTCAGGACCAGACTGAGCTAGAGGAGCACCTGAGGCGGCAGTCGTGGGAGGCTGGTACCATCGACTACATGGGACGGGACGCTTTCGACCGGATTTGGAGCAAAATCTCAGAGACAATTGCGACGCCGCCAGAGACTGGTGCCAAAGGTACCAAACCACTATGAATCTTGGATGCTACAACCTGCTCTCTTTTAGCTTTGTTTATTTTATAATTGCGGATGCTTTTTTAATAATTTATCACTGCTTCTTAAATTTCTGCACTTCTTTTCTGCTGGTGTTGTTTTAGTGGCGTTGTGTGCTTGTCTAATTTTGTTAAATGTTTTATATCCTGATATAGAAGGTGCAGAAGATGCCAAGCCAGTTGAATCAGCTGAAGATAAACCTGCATCTGGAGAGAAGAAGCCAGAGGAGAACGCGGCAGGTCAGTCGTCTGACACGAACTAAGACTGGAGTGATGTTTTTGTTTCCCATTTTGCATTTCATTTTGATCGCACATTATAATAACAATTATTTAGTATTTATTTGGTGTGTTTTTATTTTGTTTGATTTATAATCCAATTTTACAAGAGTGGCTTTTGTGTGTTAATTGAAACTGTCAAAAAATTATTTGGTTAATGTTATGATATTAGCCAAAGAAGAAGTTAAGGAAGCTGCTCCTGTTGTTGCTGAAACCACACCAGTTGTACCATCACCTGAACCAATTGTGGTAGATGTGAAACAGGCAGAAGTTTCTCCAGCCGAGGAAAAAACTGTGGAGGAAGCTAAAGTAGAAGTCTCTAAGGCAGAGGCGAAAGTAAAAGCTCCCGAAGTCGAAACTACAAAGCTTGAAGAAACTAAACCAGAATCTCCCAAAGTGGAAGAAACTAAGGGAGATGTTCCTAAAATTCCAGAAGTGGGACCAGTTGTTGTAGCTGCGGACGTAGTGAAACCAGACACAGAGACACCAAAAGCGCAAGTTGAGGCTATCAAAATAGGAAAAGCGAAACAAGAAACTCCCAAGCTTGAGGAATCTGAGGCAGAAGCTCCCAAAATGGAGGAAGTGAAAGCAGAAGTACCCAAAGAGGAAACCAAAATAGAAGTACCCGAGGAGGCCAAACCTGAAACTCCAAAGGTAGAGGAGCCTAAAGTGGAAACTGCAAAGGTTGAAGAAACTAAACCAGAAGCCACTAAAGCAGAGGAGCCGAAAGTAGATGCTCCCAAAACAGAGGAAGCTCCTAAAACAGAAGGATCCATGGTTGAATCTCCTAAATTAGAAGAGATAAAAGATTCTAAAGTGGATACTCCTAGAGCTTATGAAGTTAAACCCGAGGAACTAAAACAAGAACCTCCTAAAATTGAAGAACTCAAGTCTACTTCACGAGCTCCTAAAGTTGAAGAGGTCAAATCAGAACCCCTAAAAACTGAGGAAGCAAAAGCAGAAGCATCTAAAACAGAGGAAGCCAAGGAAATAGTTCCCAAAGTTGAAGCACCAACTGTATCTAAAACAGAAGAAGGTAAAACTGACGTTTCTGAAGTAGCTGAAGCAACTCCAGAAATTCCAAAACCAGTTGAAGGAATACAACCTGTTGAAGTGGTTGCAGAAGTTAAAACGGATGCACCAGTTGAATGCAAACCATGTGATAAATCACAAGAAGTGGTTGCTGAAAAACTCGAAATCTGTCAGAAACCAGAAATACCAGCCTCGGTAGCCGAAGAACCAACAATAGGTGAATCTCTGACAGTATGCGCAAAGACCGAATGTACAGAACAACCCGCTGAGTGTCCAAAGGTTGAATGTCCACTTAAAGCAGGTGAAAAATGTTCTAAAGAAGCATGTGCAACGGAATGCCCCAAGAAATGTCCGATACAAGAGGCGGTTCCAGAAACAACTAAACAAACTGAAGTGGCGCCTACGCCAACTTCTGATGTTCCACAAGAATGTCCCAAACAACAAATTTGTCCAAAGGAGTGTTCCAAATCGGAGGCGGTCGTAGAAACTTCCAAACTAAGAGAAGTAGTACCTGCTTCTACTTCTGATGTTTCCAAGGAATGTCCTAAAGAGTGTCTTAAACAAGAAACTCCTGCAGAAATCTCCAAAACCGTAACGGAAGAACCACAAAAAGTAGAAACACCCACTTCTCCAGCAGCAGCTACTCCTGCAGAAGCTACATCCACTCCTGGCCCAACACTCGCCACTACTCCAGAAAAAAAAGAATCCCCTAAACTCGACACATCTGCAACAACAGTCGCACAACCTGAAGTCCCAGCTACCCCCGAAGTTATCGCTCCTACACCACCTACCACCCCTGTTGCAACCTCGGCATTACCAGCTGAAGCAGTGGCGTTGGAAGCCCAAATCCCAGCACCAGAAACACCTCCACCAGTTGCTGAATCTGGTGAACGAGGTCAAGGTACTCCAGTTCCACCACCGCGTAAATCTTCCGGGGCCAAGAAACCCAGGAAGAAATAAACTTTACTTGCATACTACTTACTTCAGCATAATTACACCTTCTCCACTGATCGTACACTACTCACGCTATACTATTATACGTTAGATTTGTATGACTTTGCATTCTTTACACGTTACTTTCATTGTTCTTAAACTTTCACACGTCTTCCTCTTATGAAATTGATTGTGTTGTGTGCACTCTCCTCTGCCTCCAAATGATATCTTCTTTTAAAATAAAGTTTGCCTTCTGAAGTTCTTTCATCATTTACGCATAGGTCTGCAATGTTATAATTGCCTTGTAATAAGTAACTAGAGTAATCTTGGCAAATTGTGTGGGAAACGAGTCGAACTAGTTGGTTGGAATCGTTAGTAAACAAATGAAACAAAATAAAATGCAAGGAGAAACATTTTCGTTCTGCTATGGTGCAAGCAACTGTAGGCAACTCCGACAACTACTTGTGCCAAGCAGATAAATTGATAAATCCACCGCCACTTCTACGAACAAGCGGCGTTCTTTTTTGCTCTCCCCTCCTCCGATTCTTGCGCGCTTGTTACGATTACAACTCACAACAGTAAACACAGTCACCGCCAGTCCGCTTGCCGTGTCGCGTTGTTGTAGTCAAGCTCCTCTGGCATCCGGATGTGGCCGAGTGTAAAGCCACTTGAAGGCGCTATCGCTTCCACAATCGGACGCGGTTTCTCAGCAGTGGCGTTCCCATGCGCTGAGTAAGAATCACGAGAATCCACTTACTTACTCATTCGTAAGCGGTTCGCGCTGGGCGCCTGCCGTTGTTTCAAGTGTTGTGTACACAGTGATTTGACGAGTCGATTCCAATGATAGCGTCGCGAAGCTCTCCTCCGCAGTTCCTAGGCGACAATCGCGGTGCTAGATCCCAGGCTACAGCAGCGATTAAACATCGGAGCAGCGGCGTCCAGGGAGCAGCATCATCGGTGGACGTAGCCTTGACGCTATTTAGCAATTTGTAAATCAGCGTTTGTCTACAACGATTTACACCAGCCACAAACTCGTGTTCGTCGGGAGTGAGACGCGATAGCGCAGACCGAGTGTGAGATGCCGAAAGCTGGCGATTGCGGATTATTTTTAACCGGAAGCTTGCAGATTTAGGACATGGGATTCTGCACCAGCAGAAAGTTGCTGCTCACAATATGCATTCTGCAACTGGTTAGTATGCACCTCTTCCACTTGCAAACGCGTTTAATTCCACACTCGTTATGCTCATTACTGGCAAATCACGCAAAGAGCAGAATGTGCCTCACATTCAATACATCATTCATTATTATATAAACGTAATTTAAAATTCAATATGCAATTGTTTCACTTGGAAAATTAGCATTGAATGCATCTTACTGCTGCTCATTTTCAGATTGCACTGTTTGAAAGACAGGTGTTTGAGTTTCTTGGCTTCCTATGGATTCCAATTCTCTTCAACTTTCTGGAGATCATCTTTGTAATCTTTGGCTTCTTTGGAGCATACCAGTACAGACCAAAGTACATAGCCTCAGTGAGTATTCGAAACAACATCAAATAGTATTGTGACATTAAATATTGAACACAATATATGATAAAACATTTTAACATGAATATGCCTTGTTCTTATTGTTTTTAGTATCTGATATGGCACTTGCTGTGGCTGGCATGGAACATTTACATAATTTGTTTATATTTGGATATTGGAGCTTTGGATCACAAGGTAAACAGTTGTTACATAGTATTAGTGGTTACTTACTGGCAATGGGCACAGTTTACTTTTATAAAGCACTTTATTCGATTGTTAGTTGTACTGCCTGTGACGCCTGCCGTCATTTGAATTTCTAACGGTTGTTTTACGGCGAATGCGTTGTCAATGGTTTAAATTTGAAAACAAATGACCAATTTGCACTTAAGTGAATCCTGCTAACTTATTTTCATTTGAAAATAACTGTGAGGTTGATATTAGGCAAATGTGAAATCTAGTTGTGGTTTATGCAATAATGAGGTTTTATTTGTAATTTTTGCAGGAAAGCAATGTGATAAAAATCGACCAATTGAGCGAAAGTTGGTGGGTAAAGAACGGCCCCGGATGTAAAGTGGAACTCAACGTAACACATCCACACCCTTTACTAGAAAATGTAGTCAATTGTTACGTGGATTATCGTTACGTCGAAATATTCCAAGCTGGACTTCAATGCACTCTAGCTGTAAGTAGAGAGTAAAAATAGCAGCCTATCACACATCGAACAAACAGTGTCTACAGTTAATCTATTATCCAGAACAATTATTGCATGTTCAGTTTCTTTATCCAATTGTTTATATTGTGTCTTTTTAGTTGTTGGGCTTCATTACTGGCTTCTGCCTGAGCCGCACATTCCTGGAGGAGGACGACAGTTGTAAGTTTCGCTAAATGCTTGGCTAATTCTAACACATGACATTTTGTGTATTGTGTAATTCTAATATTCTCTTAACTAAAGCTCCATACAATAGGGAATTGTTTATCAACCGACAATAGCTACTAGTCATAGATCATAAGCATACTCTATAGTCATAGTGTCAATTAACCGCTCATACTTTACATCTTTCACCAAGTGCACTCTTACAAACAAAGTTGCCATTTGCAGTTGATTTCATTGGTGGATTTGAGTCGCAGATTAAGTAAGTGGTAAGTGCTTGGGGTTTATTTAGGGTTTATTTCATCTTGCATCTTTCACCTGGAAAACTTTCGCACTAACTTAAGTTTTTGTGTTTGTTTCTTTCTGCGCAAACGTGGGAGAAGGTGTTGAAAAGGGCTTTAATTGAAGAGGAGCCAGTGGCGGATTTATAGACCAAAGGGCTTCAGACATAACTTCGTCTTGATACGTTTCTCTTTATATATGTGTTTTGAAAGTATTAAGGTGTCATGGCAGTTTTCCTTGGGGGTCGAGCGTTTTATGCGTCCAATATAAGACCCGCCTCTGAGTGGAGGTGAAAAAGATTATGGTACCAAATATGAGCTCATATCTAAGGACAAGAAAAATGCTTTGATTGGAGACAATAGTTGTATCATTACGGGGATCTTTACCTTCAAAATCGACTTCTATTTATAAGTTGTAGACGTATAGTTATGACTCTTCTTTTCAAATTAAGGCCCCTTTTAGCCACCTTATTATCACAGACAATGCCAATTCAATAAGGTTTGAATGCTTTTGTGTTCCCGATGTATGCCTGTCTGTTGTCTTGATTTATTGCGTGCTGCTTGTGCAACTTCCAGGCTGTTGGTAGGCTAGGATGTAGTAGTGTCTCTTTTATTTTTCAGTCGACTACGTCGGCGATAAGAACCCGTGTCCAATGCAATTGCAACCAATGTACGTGGAAACGCGGGTGCCGTCTTTTTGCGCTCTAACCCCGCTCACTACAAGACGTGAAATCTCTGCAACAAACGCATTTGCTGCAGATGAATTTGCATATTGCACGGCGGATACTGCACGTATTCAGAAGCCGGTGATGCGCATGCAGAGCTTCAAAGGTTACGAGCGTGCGAATTGTAATAACGCTTACGATTGACTGTGGACCAAAATGCGGCGGCGGTTTTCGTTACTTACTGGCCATGCAGTGCACACACAAAAGGTGGCAATAATTTGCAGCGTTTTAAAATTTATCTTTAAGTCGTATTTTAACCAAATTTGGAGTAATTGTTGCCATTTCTTGTGTAAACTGGATCAAGAGGCATGCCTTATAACAAACGAAGCATTAAATATTAAGTCAATAAATGATGATTTATTCTTCTTCATGTGGGAAGGGACTAGTCAACTCTAGTCATTTACGACAATGCAACTCTAAGCACAACCTTATCTTTGTAGTGTGTAGTTTGCCTCTAGTTTAATTTTTATTCTAATATTCTATGCATGACATGTACTGATTAGTGTAGTCTGCATGATGATTTTACACTATATTAAGTGAATAAACCGATTACCGATGGCAGTGTGACATTCATTTTTTGTATTTTATTATCTTGGTGTAACAAAGTGTCTTACTAATTGTAAATTCTCTTTAGCCTCACGTAAACGCAAAAATGCCAAGCGTATGTCGCTATACTCAATCGAGTTCAGCCCGCAACACGACCGCGGTGATAGCGACAGCAATGATTACGATGCCGACGCTCATCCCACCGCAATTTCGCCGAAACCAATGACACCACGTCGAGTGAAGCGTCGAAGTGTGATGCAACGAGGCACAACCAGTCGTCACAGCACTACGTCAAGAAGGCATAACAATCATGGACACACCAACACCAATCCGCGATCGTCGACGAGGAGTTCAAGGCGGAGCGTCCATATACAGAATCCAGTCACGCGTCTGATTGATCAACAAGCCAAGATGGCGCATGGAACACTGACACATAGTACACTTGCGCATGCGCAGGCTCAACCACAATACGAACCATTCAATATTCCTGCCAGCAGTATGGACCTTAACTACCACGATTATCACATGATGGCGGCCGCCGGAAGTGTTTCAACTACGAATTTGGTCCCGCCTTGGCCACAACCTCCACAGGGTCATGCCAATCCCACGTATCAGCAGTCATCCTCGCAGAGTTTGAATGAGCCCGATGATTTTGATGAGATTTACATCAATAGACCCCCCTCAGCGCGGTCTAGTTATTCGAATTTCCATGGGACTAGGGCGATTAATTATGCGCATTTACAACACCCACCACACCCACAACATCCGCAGCATATGCAACCAATGCAACAGCATGTACAACATGATAGATTAAGTCAGGAATACGGTGCTGCAACTTCACCTCAGCCGCAGGTCCCACAGAAGATGAATTCTTCTCATAGGGGGAGCTTGCGGTCCAAAGCGTTTCTTAACAATGGCCCACCTGCGTATACACCTCATGGGGGCCATAATCACGCTCACTCGCCAGACTCAGAAACGGCTATTTAACACTACAATTTTTCTAACTTAGGACACTATACTTAAATTCTGAGAAACAGAGCAATAACTTTGTGATTCTAAACACCATGTTGTTCACTCGTTCACGATTTTTACAATTTTCGAATAACTTTCGTACGAATTGAGTACATTTTGTATGTTAATGTAGATAACTGACTTACTCAGCCGGGTTAGTCAACGGAAATCAATAATTGTAAGAAGTTAATCATGTCTCAATCAATGATTACAACGTTGTTTGCCTAGAAATTGATTGAGGGACAAGTTGGCTCAGTTGATTGTCGTGATAATCTCACTTTTCCAACTCTCAAAACCAAGTACAATTAATTACATAGGTGTCACCTATTTTGTACATACATACCTTCGTTTGTTGTACTTGCGTTTCTTTACTGTGTATGTTAATTTGCCAAAGTATTATTTATGTTAGATGTAGGCTAGGTGTCGATGTGTTGTATAAAATGTTTTATTGACGAGTAATTGGCGCAATCAACGATGAAACAATCAAAATGTTGCAATCTCAATCTTATGTGCATTATTTGTTGTTGTGATTGTTTTTTACCAGTTTATGTGCAAGCAAGAACAAAACGTAAAATATTAAAAGATAATATGATATGACAATGAAGTGCTTTGGTTTACTCGACAGTCTCCAGAGCCTAATTTAGGCAACCTAAATTACACCAGAAAATTAGATTCTTGTCGGCATTAACCTAAAACAGATGCTAGATTTCACTGGGTTTTGCATGAATAATGCTTTTTTGGAGTATTTTTTTTTCTTTGGTTTGAGTTTTTTATGGACAAATATTCTGTTCTTTGATGACACATGCACAAAGTGTGCACGTTAATATTTATACCTTTGGTTATGTTACAACCTAAAAAAACGATATTTATGTTAACAAATATTGTAAATCAAATGCAATGTCTACAGAAAGTGATAAATAATCATTGTCGTTTTTATTACTGGAGACGGTTGACATTAAACTCATAAAATGTAACCAGGGACAGTGTCCCACAAGGAAATCAATTTTTGAT
This sequence comes from Diploeciton nevermanni, assembly GCA_027575565.1. Classification (NCBI taxonomy): domain Eukaryota; kingdom Metazoa; phylum Arthropoda; class Insecta; order Coleoptera; family Staphylinidae; genus Diploeciton; species Diploeciton nevermanni. The sequence goes on from JAODIE010000004.1 coordinate 9,128,324, forward strand.
ACACACAATAATTATTTATTCATTAACACGATTAGGCCGCAGTTAGCGCACGTCGACGTAGACACATCTCAATCAAATTACCGTACATTACGTAATATGCTAATTGAGCAGAAATTAGCAAATCTACCCTGCATCATCATCAAAGCCAAACAACAAAATACATCTCATCTTCATCCAACTACCACCTCCTTCTTCCTCTACTCTTCCAACTGTGGAGGCGGCACTACTTTTCAGTGTCTCTCTCACTATAAGCATGCGCAATTCGGGGACGGTTATAGATCTCTGGCGCTTTATAAAATCGGCGTGTTACGACACTACCCAAGCGGCTTTAGGACACACCACAACTTTGTTGAAGCGAATTTAGTTGTAGCGATCTAGTCATAGACGACGCACGCACAATTATTGCTGTCACGGTCGAAGTTGTGAGTTTATTGTGCTTCCTGAAGTGGCTGTGAGTGTCACACTCAAGATGAAGAGGTTTCTGGCGAACTGTGGAAGGATGCATGCAGTGACCAGGACGAGTGGGTTATCCTTCCGGGAACATGTTGCAGCCCTACATACAATCAACAATAAGGTATTTTGGTGCAGGTGAAATAGTTGAATCAATTTATGCGGAAATAATAATCGCTCCGATAGAAAATTATATTTTGATTTATGACTTGATAGGAGGAATTCCTTGCTGCCAACAGAAAACGTGCCCAAAGGTAGGTCAGTTTGCTAGATAACTAGCCTAGACAAGTGTCTTCTTGGCAGTATCGCTTTTCGCGTTATTTCGTTTTATTTATTTCCAATAACTTTTGCATGCATTTCAGACGCCGCTATTCCTTTATACACGACCCCAATTATATGTATTTGTAAGTAGCTTGTGCTATCTGTATTCTGTCGTGTATAGCGAGAGTAATTTAGTAATTTGCCGATGTGTTATTATTTTTTATCTCTTCTCACATCGAAATCATTACAACACTAACCATGTTATGGCCCAGGTCAGCAGAACAGGAACGACCAGAAGACACTCTCTTCGAGATGTTTAAAAACAAAGATACTGGTTTGTTATCAATGGGGAAGTTTCTGGCTGCGCTGAAGACTACCGGGCTGAGGAAGATGGATCCCAGGCTGAGAGAGATGATGGAGAATTTGAAGAAGATCCAGAAGGGCATTAATGCAGAAGGACATTCTGTTGATACTCAAAAATTGGATTTGTCTACATTCCGAAGGTACATATAACTGCCGGAGATAGTTGGTTAATTGTGCTTGTGTTTAACTTGGGCTTCTGATTTTAGCATTGTGTCACAGAATATTGGGATTATTTCGAGAGCCTTTAGGAACCAGTTTATTATTCCAGAGTTCCAGGCGTTTAGTAAGGAGATTGAGGAGATTTATTGGAAGTGCAAGGATAATACCAACGGGAAAGTAGGTTGCAACTTTTTCCTATTTTTATTCAGGGCCACCATATTAAAATTAACTCTAATACCTTCTAGGTGGCAGCCTACATCCCGCAGTTGGCTCGCATGAGCCCTAATTATTGGGGCGTGAGCGTGTGCACGGTGGACGGGCAGAAGTTCTCCATTGGTGACGTAAATGTGCCTTTTACCCTTCAATCGTGTAGCAAACCTCTAACGTATGCCATAGCTTTAGATCAATTGGGCGCCGATACGGTGCACTCCTATGTCGGGCAGGAGCCCAGCGGGCGTAATTTCAATGAATTGATTTTGGATCATAATAGTAAGTAATGTTCACTTGGGTTCCAGCTTGGAACAAATACAATCTTGTTCAAAATTTACGCGATGGGTGCGAACAATCCACTTTGAAAATATTGATAAATCAACTTGTATTTTCTACCACAATAATTATTGTCTTCTACACACTCAAATCTTAGTTGGGACTTAGAAATTTAGATTGCCCTTCGGAGGTATTTAGCTCTAAAGTTGAAACCTTTCAATTGGATTTTTTTTTGAGCAGTGCACTCTCTATAAGACAGCAGCTAAGTGTGTTTTGAAAATTTCTTATAGAAAAACCTCACAATCCAATGATCAACGCAGGCGCCATCTTGGTTTGTGCTCTGTTGAAAACCCTAGTGAAACCAGAGATGACTCTAGCTGAAAAGTTTGACTTTACAATGAACTACTTTGAGGTATGTTATTTCACAATGAAATAATCTCCTTCTGAAATTTGTTTTCTTATTTTTGGTTTGCTCTGGTAGAGACTGGCAGGACATGAAGACCTTGGTTTCAACAATGCCGTCTTCCTTTCTGAGCGTGAGGCAGCTGATAGAAACTACGCTCTTGGCTTCTACATGAGAGAACATAAGTGCTATCCAGAGAAAACCAGTTTTCGAGAGTCGATGGATTTCTATTTTCAGGTTGGTTGTCAGAATTAGTTTTTGCAAAGAAATCCAAAAAAAGATAGCAAACAAATATTTTTGATTCTTGTAGTGTTGTTCAATGGAAGGCAACTGCGACATTGTCTCCGTAATGGCTGCAACCTTAGCCAACGGTGGTATCTGTCCGCTGACAGAAGAAAAAGTCCTCAGCCCAGAAAGCGTCCGAGATGTCCTCTCCCTAATGCACAGCTGTGGCATGTATGATTACTCTGGCCAATTCGCGTTCAAAGTCGGCCTCCCGGCTAAATCCGGCGTCTGTGGAGGAATGCTAGTTGTGATTCCTAACGTAATGGGCTTCTGCACATGGTCTCCACCTCTAGACCCTCTGGGAAACAGCTGCCGAGGTGTTCAATTCTGCGAGGAACTTGTCAAGAAATTCAACTTTCATCGATATGACAGTCTAACACACAACAATAAGATTGATCCAAGAAGGCACAAGTTTGAAACCAAAGGTCTCAACATAGTCAACCTCTTGTTCTGCGCTGCTAGTGGTGATATCACTGCACTAAGGAGGCATAAATTATCAGGGATGAACATGACGTTAGCGGATTATGATGGTCGTACTGCTTTGCATCTGGCTTCAGCTGAAGGACATGTTGATTCGGTGGAGTTCCTCTTGAACGATTGCGGGGTACATTATAATGTTAAGGATAGATGGGGAAACACTCCACTCGATGAAGCTACTTCTTTTGGACATCATGCTGTTATTGATCTGTTGAAGAGTTGGTCTGATGGACATGTAAAACAATTGGGTGCGGACGAAGAGAAGGATGCTAGTAATCAGATTCCTCCGCATGCAGCATAATGTTACTCATTTTCTAACGATTTGAAGGAATCTCAACAGGTACAGCATCAATTCAACGGTTCCTTTAACTTAGAGGAAGGTACAATTCTAGCAATAGGTATTTATAATGTTCAGTATCATGTTTAGATATTTAGAAAGTTAGGATAAAGATGAAGTAAAAGAAATATTTAAATTTGAAGAATGTAAGATATAAAATGTCAATTTTTTGATGTTGATCAGACAATAATGGTCATTATATGATGACTTTGGTTGGTATATGTGTAATATAATGTATGTATTAAAAATAGCTTAATTTCGTTTAGCATTTACAACTGAAATAAATAGTATTTTCCTGGTTTTCACCTGAATGGCAAGATGTGTTTTGTCAAATAAGTTGCATATATTCATCTACAGTTTTCCCATAAAATTTTATTTTTCAAAAGAAATTAGTTCTTAGATCTCAAATAAAAATTATTATTTTGTATATTAACTTTACCTTCTACATTAGTTTTATCTGCAAATTTATAGAATGCAGTTGGTTTTCAAATTGTCCCATCAATTTAAAAGCAGTTTTAAACCCAATAGAGCGCACTATAGACGCCAATAAACTGCTGCAGAAGCGCGAATCTAAAAGAATTGAAGTTTTCCATTAGGAATATTGCTCGACGGCAGCCAAAGCAAGCGAAACGAGGTGGGATAAAGTGATGCTACACAGAGCGCAGCCAATTTCCCGCAAGGACAATATAGGTGCGCACAGTAATAGCGAGCAAGGATCTTCGCGACTGAATAGGTGCATAATCAAGAAAAAAGTTACGCAAAAAACCTACAAGCTTCTTTGTATGAATAAACTTTAATCGTCTAGAAATTCTTTTGAAACAACATGAAAGAAGTCAAGAAAACAAAAGAAAAATACAACAAAGCCTAAGAAGGAAATAAAATATAGACTAACAATAGGTTGTTGATTTATTTTAATAAAAACTATAAAATTAAGAAACATTGGAAATAAAAAACATGAATGAAAAACAAATAAATTAGGTTCAAACATGAAATTTTCAATATGTTTGTATTTCCAAGCTGCAGTAATAAAGAAAATCATTGGAGTTTTCATTAAAATGGCAAAGAAAAATAAGAAGAGAATAAAAAAGAAATAAATCATAGGTGGAAAAATATTTTGCTATTTTTAGGAAATCAATTTACATAAAAATAAATAAATAATGATGAGTTCGAAATAAATTACATTACTGCTTAATTCTATAACCTCGAAAGGAATGCTATAAAATAAAAACTTTAAAACATAAGAACAAAATTATCATTAGTCAAATTTGGAATATAACCTCAAAAAATATGCGTTAAAGACGGTGAAGAAGCATATAACATATAAGAAGAGAATGAAAAATGAAGAGAAAACCACTAAATAATAAATTGTTTAATTATTTTTAAAAGGCTTTTATTTAATTTGCAATGGTGTATGGAGTATTTGAAAGAAATAATATCTTTAACCGGTTGAGCTTGAATGAAAATGCATGAATTTTCAACATGGCGGACTAGTCAATGATGATGCAATTCATACAATATGCGTATCAAATAAAAAGCTATCTTGAGAGTAATTTACTAGAATAAACTGTTTTAAAAATAAGTTTTTAATTAAATCCACTAAAAAGAATGATGGTTTGTTGCAAGATTCAAATACTCGCATTAACTTGACAATTTCAGAAAGGACACTCCTATGAAATTATCTAATTTGGAGTATTGTTGATAGTTTTTTTATTTTTGTAAATTTTACCAACATAATGATTTAATGTGTTTGCTTTATTTTACAAGTAAATCTCGCGACGATTTCTCTATTTTTTTGGCTTTAAATAGATTAAATTTGCAATTATTTTACTTGAAAATAACTGGTGAATTAGTAAGCCGTTTTACAAATTATTATTTCTAAGTCATATTAGTATAATTATTTAAACCTTTGTAATAATCTCAGAAAGAAAGCCACGAACTGTCGTAACATAAAAAAGTTCTGGTCTCACTAATAATGTTGTTACATTATTTTATTCAGAAAAATAGAAAATATACAAAATAAAATTCTCCAATGAAGAACTCCAATTGTGAAAACACAAACGATAATAACTCTGTTATAAAAGAATATAATCAATGTGCACTCCCAAAAACCGAAAAGTTGATTTGTTCCGAATGCAATAAAAAGCAATGATTTTTAATGCGCTGCGAATGTGCAATAGCGCTCACTTTATCCATTTTCACGTTACATCACTTTCGGCGCAAAATGAATGAACTTGCACAAATTTCAGCCCAAATGAGTTTCCACCCGAATTTGCATATCAAACGTCCTGCAAGCGGATACATTTCTAATAAATTAAAATGCTCGTCTCCTGGCCGCGGCACGGCGTCGGCGGCGGCGACACCGGCGTCATTTGTATTCGCGCATCGGCGTTGTTTATGTGCGTGTGGCCTCCACCGCGCTGCTGCGCGTTGTGATTAATTGTCTTGCACACATTATTATTCATTTCTATCTTTTGGCGCTCGCTGGTGGACGGCGGCGGCGGCGGTGAAAAATGTGTCATGTTTTGCATTTTTCCATGCGATGCGGCATTTGCATAGAAATATATTTTGCGTGTGGGCGATTGTTATATGCGGAAATCATTAATGAAATTTATGCTAATTCTTTCATATGATGGAAAATGCTATAAATTAACATAGTTATAAAGTGCAAATATATAATACAGAGATGTGAAATTAATTATGCATAAATTTTCCTTCTAAAGGAATATGCTTGATAACGAGGTTAAATTCATTTTTAATGCTATTGACTTTAATTTATTACAATGAAATCTGTTGCGAATAATTAAAAATATATGCAATAGAAATCAATCAAGGGTTAAATTAAAAACAAGAAAACCATATAAAATTACCTGTCTTTAATAAAATATCTACTAATTGATATAATTAGTTATCATGAGCAATAAAAAATATTCATATCTTTATTGTTCACTAACGCTAATTAATTAAATATGAAGTAATTTAAATCACCGAGGTCTGCAGTGCTCGGTGGCTGTTCTTCTCTCTCTTCCACACTTGAACTATTGCAGTCGAGGCGCACCGTAAACGCATACAAGTTAATTAAAAAGTAGAGAATATTTTAGTGTGGTCACGTTGATAAAACTTGCTTATAATACTTTCATAATTTTTAAAAATTTTGCTTTGTTCTTCGGTACATTGAAAAGTGACTTAAATAATATTTATTCTTAAAAGTACATTTTAATCATGCAAAGATTATTACAATATAAACCAACAAAGTAAAACCAACAAAGAAATTCATGTCAAAGAAGACAACAAACTGAGAACGTTTTACAAATTATTATTTCTAAGTCATATTAATATAAATAAGTATACCTAAGTTATATCCACTTATTATGATATTAACAAATATTATTTTTTAAACAAACACAAAAATACGTGATCACTTTTAATACTTAAAGAACTGAGTTAACGTCTTAAGCATAATAAAACTCTGTTTATGTCTAAAAGTATATTAAAACTATATTTTCATTACTATGTAATAAGCAAAGTAATCTATCAATATTTATTGTTTATATCAAGAAAACTAGAATTCATAAATGAAACATCGATATTGTAGGAAAATTATTCTGTTTTGATTAATATCTCTTTTTTTTAATTCATACATCACAAACATTAAGAAATTATTATGTTGATAAAACTTCATCAAAACACCTACTTTTAGTCATTTGGTATAACGTTAAAGGCATGTTGCCTTCTTCAGTATACTGAAAAGTGACTTAAGTAATCTACTTTTTAATACCGAAGGTAGCAATCAAATAAAAACAATATATATAAATAAATATTTAGGAAGTGTTAGAACTTAAGTTCTATTAACATTAGAATTTTTTATTCGAAGGTGACAATACAAAATTGCAACTATAAGATTATTCCATGCCCAATTCATAGCAAGAAAGATAGGGGGGGGGGTAAAATTGGAGTTTTATAGAAAAGCCATTTAAGCCTTTTAAATGAATAAATATTTTCCCGCAACATGCCGAAAGCGTTCAATTAAGTGACTGAAAGTAAGAGTTATAGTAAAATTCTATCAACATAATAAATCACTTCGTAACCACACTCAACAATTAACGAATTAGGTCATAGATTATAAAAAAAAAAAAAAACTATAAAACCAAAACAAATTTTATTTTGTCTTTTCTCTCTCTCTTTATGTTTTATGTTTATGCCATATCAATCTGTCACTTAATTCCTTTAGCATGTGAAATAATATTTAAGCATATCGCAACGTGTTTTATCAACAATCAAAAATTAATAAAAAACCAACAAATTAGTTGCGGGAAGGCAGTGCGAACGTGTCGGAGCATGTCGTCAACTCGCCCTCGACGGGTACGCGCGCGTGTAAACATGCAAACAAACGCGTGCGAATCGCCGTACGAGTGGCACACACGGGGGTGGATCCAACATCCGGCCGCCGCCAACACTGCCGGCGCATCCTTGACGCGAGTTGTAGAATCGCGTATGCTGCTATCAGTCGGCTGCGGTACGCCGAACGCGCGCGTCTCGGACTCTCAGCTCGCGGCCGGCGGAAGTGGTGGCGGCAAGCACAGCACCCGGCACACGTTTGCATCTAGAGGGTACGTGGAACTTTCGACTGCACACCACGTGGTGAGAGACAAGTTTGACCATTTGTTACATTAGAAACAACCTTCTCTTTCAATACATAAGACAAGTCTAAATTTAATTCAAATGTCGATTAGATTGATTGATTGATTTAAAGTGGATAATTAGTATTTTTACAATAATGACATTGAGATGTATTTATTGTCATAGACTATAATAACGTCAGCTATTTTTTAATTACATTTTTGTTTCGGGTGCGATTTTGAGGACGTAAAAGAGGCGGCGGATGAAATTTTTGTCGTACAGGTATTTCCATCAGGTTTGGAATTTTATGAAATTCCGTGGATATTCAATTTTTACGGGAGGTGGTTTAATTTAGGTGACCATTTCTGCACGTTTGGTGACTTTTAATTTTTGCATTCTCTGCATTTTGCTTAATTCGTTTTTATATCTCGGCGTAGATACATTTATAGCATTAAAAAATAAAAAAAAAAAGAAAGCAAAAACAATAATAATTCGTAACAAACAATATTTTGTTAGTGAGTAAAAAAATAACATTTCTTCATTTTACTAATATTTACACATTTGTAATTACGTGGATGTTGAGTTGCATATCATTAATTTTAGAAAATGTATAACATGACAAATCTACAAAGAATAATCAATAATAAACAATTTTTGTTGAGAATATGAGCAAATGTTAAATGGTCATTTTAAGAAAATAACATTTATTAACTTTATCAATTCTTTTTACTAGAATGCTTATTATTTAAAGATGTTTTGACAGATTAATTTAAAATGCGTACGATGGGTTGCATTCTTCTAAACATCTATTATATTGATATCAGAGCCAAGTTTTTAAATCAATATGCAAAATTAAGTTATAGGTATTACAGAAATAAAGAATATATTTTATTTAATAATTGTCCTAACCTCTTAGTTGTGCGTCTTTTTTTTTTTTAACCAAGACCGACTTGAACTTCGCACTAAACTATGAACCCGTGCATGATTTTTGAAGAAGCAAATAATACTCCGTGCAACCCGCAATAAAATACGTCACATTCGCCACAATGACAAGACAGATCACCGACGGCGGCAGCACGCCGCCAGGGTTGATAAAGAGCGCACACAACGAGTATGTGATTGATTGACGCTGATAGCCGCATCGCACACAGCAAAATATCCTATTGATATCTGACAACAGCAGTTCCCCCGGCGTATTCACCATCGCCGCCATGACAACATCCTATCCGCCTAATGCGCCGTGTGCACGCCCGTAAATTAGCATTAAGATAATTAGCACATTTGCATACGCGATTAATTCGCAAATAATATGCGTGCGCAGCATTGCGCTGCGACAACAACGCTTGATTGACAATGAGAATATCGACGAGTGGTTGATTTACATGATTTCATTTTGATTGTGATGCAATTCCGACATGTATTCTACATTAATTAACAAAACAATTAGAAATAATCTCTTATTAACTCGCAATTCTCAAATGAGCCTGTTTCATGGGTCAGTTTGTCTAGCTTGTTTTTGAATTAAACCGCATACTCCAAGGACCTGACATATATCAATCAACCATAAATTTGTTGTCTCTTATATTTTGTATTTATATTTTGGGCGTAATTACTGAAAGTAGCGAAGTTAGCCGATGTTTTATAAACTCAAGCGGCAGAAGCGTGAACTAAAAACCACGATACAAAGTGCAGTGCGCTACTAGCGTCACTTGCGGCTACATACGGCAATATTTGTTTCGGCCTGCTTCGGCAGCTGAAGCCAGAAGCGCCAACCTAAACAGTAATGCCAATTCCAAGCGAATATGTTTAGGTTTTTTTCAAAAATAAATTACAAATAATGCGTTATTTTGTTGATAACACTTACTAATATTCACTTGGTAAAACAATTTCGGCATGTTGTCTTCTTCAGTATACTTTCGTATTCAAATCTAATTAGATATAAGTTTTTTTAAAATATAAACCAATATTCTATTATGATGGTTATTTGAAACCAAATTACGTGATTGCGTATTATGAATATAAAAAGTTGAAAGCGTTTCTAAAGTGTTTCAAAAGTATTCTCAGCCGCCTTCACCCTATTTATAAAGTATTACGATACAGTTAACGTGAGTAAGCACCTTACTTTGTATGGCAATTGTGGCGTATTGTTCTAGATGGTGTTAGGTGAGTAACATTGTGGTCATGAAGTGTGTAGCTACGAGGCAGAAGTGTGTTTTGTGCGTTATTTCCCCCCTTTTATGCCCTGCTGCGCCCATCATTATATAGATGTGCAAATGTTTGCTTGTTTACAATGTTTGCGTTTATCGTCATTATTCATGCGTTGCGTGTGCGCCTCATATGCGTGCAATTCGTGTCAATAACTGGGCGGTAATAATGCCTTTGTCGGGTCAATAAATACTTGCTGAATGGCATTACGCAAACATGACTACACATGGCTCTAATTAGTACATTGCGCTATAAATTATGAGGCAGAATTTTTTAATTGCAAGGGTTAGCAAAATTTTTGTTGATTTGGTTGCATAACTAGAAAAAACGGAAATTAGTGGGGTTTTTTTTGATTGAATGCCACAAAATATTATAAAAATCTGATTGAAAAATTAAGAAATTATTTGTTCATTACAATTTAGTTGAAGATAATTTGTAAGGATTTTTGATAAGTGATAATAATTGCTTATTTATTTAAAGGTTAATCCAAGAAAAATTTGAAAGATTGCTGAGAGATAAGTATGATAAGAGTGCTTAGACTAGAAATTGTAGAGCTTTTTCGTAGTGCCACAACATTAAGTACTGCAACAATTAGATGGCGCTTGAGTGCGTCTCCTTAGAGGGTATCTTTTTACCGGTCTTTGTCGTTAATTTATACATATTGTCAACGTTATTTTGTGATATCGTGCTGTGTAGAATAATTGTTAGGTTGCAAAATACACTAAAGTTTATTAGTTGAACCTTAAAAATATTGCTGAATCATAAAAACAGTAAATTGTGTTAAATTACGAAAAATACAGTAAATTTTCTTGCACAACTTCCAGAAAACAACGTTTAAAAAACATAGACTTGAATTTAAGTAGTTTAACGTGAAAATTACCCAATTACACTGTATTTCTTCAAAAATTACTCTCTTCAAACATTAACATATTACCTTTATTTGGTATAGAGTATCGTTGAGTGTAATTACGAAGTGTTTTAGATTCATTATGTTGTTTAAACTTTACTATACACTTAGCTTATAGCCTTCTTTAATATCTTTAGTATTTAAAGAATATAAACTTCCTCTTCAAGCGTGTGTCCCGTCTGCTCCCTTGCAGGAATTACCTGAACCGTAATGAATACGCGAAATTATTAGCAAATTAAAAGCGCCATTAGGTTAGAATTAGCTGGGAGATAATTTTGTGTGACTCATTTAATTCCAGCATTGCTCGCCACTAGCAAAATAAGCAGCAAAGCAAGCCTCGGAAAGGGCATTCAATACTTGCTTGCAGTGGGCACGAGTACGTAAATTGGGAAAACGTTTAAAGTATACATTAAGCGGTGCTTAGTGGCTAAATTGCACCTTGGTTATATAGTATCTTTAATTAAGTCGCAGCAACCGATTACCAATTTAAATGCGAACCAATTTCGTTGACGCGTCGTCGGTCGTAATTCACCGCGAAAGAAGGAAACTTGTTCAAAGTTACGCCGTTCTACAAGATGCCTTGCGTCAGATATGCGCGCGCAAAGTTTTCCAGTGAAAAGTCGCACTGTTTAAACGAATTTACAGCGTATAAAGAAGTTTGCAGTTATCTGGGGAGGCAAAAAAGTTGAAGATACATTTCAATTTGAAAAATAAATAAGAATTACGTATATTAAAATAACTAGGATTAATTTTTTCATTATAGATAAAGTTTATAGTTGTGCTAAATTTATAGATTCAATTGCACAATTCAAGAAAGCACAATTCATGCTGGTTTTGGTGCAATTTTAGATTTGATGTTGTTTTGGTTGCATATTATATCTAAATACTATTAAATAAAGATGTATAACTGCCATAAATAGTTTCAAAAATTTAAATAGTTTAATTAAAGTTGCATACGTTTTTAATTCATGATAATGATATTTGTTTAATTTTTATAATATTGTATGATGTTTTACCATCAATATAGGTTTATTATTCAAATATTTGTTAGCTTATCAATTTGCTTTTATTGAGTTTTTTAGAGTTTGAGAGAATAAACCATACAGTTTTATTCTCTTGATATTTATTAGCATAATACTCACATTCGTATCCTCTCCGCACTTTCCATAGCTTTCCCAGGTTACAGTATTTCCAGTATTTTTCAATTTTCAACCAGTGGCACATTTGTTTACAGAATATTTCGCGCATGTAGACGAATAACAATTAGCTTTGCGTTCGACTCGTTCGCTTTTAATTTCCATGCTCATTCCCATTTTCCATCTTTTGACCTCAGCCGAAGCAGAAAATATTTGACATTTGGCATAACTATCCAATATACTCTCTCTTGGCTACGATTTCCAACGATGACACATTCATTAGGCAACATTTCTCAATTTTCTTCTGTAAATGACTTAGAGCAGGTTAATAAATTGGTTTTTATCGTTCTTTGAGTTTTTTTTACTTTTAGTAGAGATATCATTGTTTGAGAAGTTGACCGCACGATAAAATCGAGTTGTGATCGTGTGAGGGGATTTGCGAGTGCTGCGGTGAATTGCGGAAGAAAGTATTCTTTCCACGAGGAAGTGGCAAAGGTGGAGTGAGCGGAGGAGTAGCTTGGTTCTAGGATGTTTGGGGGTGGCGGCGAGTCGGTGAACATGTCGGATCGATCACTCGCGAATCATCGGAGCGTGAAATTTGCTTCCAGTTTATGCGTTTCTCGTATTTCATCATTTCCTCAGCGGATCTGCGACAATTGCGATGGGAAACACAAAATATCTATAGGAGATACACATAAATATACAAGTCTTAAATAAATAATACCGGGAAAGCCTTGTGAAAAAGAAACGTACAAGAAATTGTCTACTACACTTGGTTAGGATTAACTTGGTATCTTTCTAGTGGAAAGGGACATAACCACAAAAAATAAACTGAAAATTAAAATATGCTGTATATTCTCCATAGAATTGCAATTGCAAATACAATGCTGATTAGTATCAGCACAACTTACCATTGGTTAGAATACTCTTGCTAGTCATCTAATGAGCGATAGCACAACTATAAATTGTTTCTGTAGAAGTACATTGCATCTGCAGCGTAAACAAAGTACGTACCTTCACTCAGTGTTGATCTGGTCTACTAATAACACCTTATTATCATTGTTTGTACACGTTGATTGCGAAAATAGCACTGTAATTAAGGTTAAATATGACGGTATTTGCTTACTACGAGTCTGCAAACTTTGCAACCAAACGTAAATAAAGCAGCTGGCAGAAATAAAAACACAATACAACTATTCTCAGCTGAAATTCTCAAGTGCACTTCTAAAATGCCACATGCAAACATTATGATTAATTATAACTGGCAACGTATTCCAACACAATCAACGATTTTGACGTGATTAAATTTAGTTGCATTTCCATGTAGTTTTGTTTTAATTCCAACGTCCCGAAACAACAAATCCGAATTTAACTACTTGGTCGTTACATGCTTTAAGGAGAAAATAAATAAACCCGCACAATGTCCAAGAGATTCCAGTGTTTTCATTGCGCAGCGTAGCTTTTCAATTATTTCGTTCTTAAATAAAAATTCACTCTGATCCTCGGACTGCTTCTTTTAAATTACATAATGAATACATAATAATGAAACATCAACAGACGCATATTGTGCATCCCTTCAGGCTCTTATCTTTCTTTCTTTTCGTGCTGCTGTGAAAGCAATAAAAACACGCCTTATATAAACAAAACGTTAAGCCGTTTACGATCGTATAAAGAGAGTTTGTATTCTCTTGGCGCTCCTGCTTTCGAAGTAAGATCATGAAGTTGTAGAAATATAAGCAAGGAAGAACAGAGAAGGGAAGAGAAGCTCATTTACAACTCATCATTGATCGAGAGCGATGGATTCTTCTCGAGGATGGCGGGGATCTTTCTACTTGATTCAGTAGAGAGGAGAGAGGTTTAATTGACAAGGAGAGACCGCAAACTTTGCCTCTACCATTGTCGGTAATGAATTCCTCAAGGAAGAAAGTTGGGTGGAATTATGATGAGCTGATGATGAAGAATTAGAGATATCAAGATATTTTAATTTTATTCAGTTTATTTTTATCAAAGCGATGGGTATTAATTGAAAAAATCTAGCCTAGAGAAATTGACAATTAATGTAGAAATAGTTATTTGATCATAATTTAATGGTTAAATTAATAGGAAACAATAACCTACATAGATGTCATATATGAGTGTTGTTAAAGTTTTAGATGACAGAAAAATGAAAACATTTGTTTTTTCTGCTATTATTGACTGAAATACCTAAATGACTTAATGACTTGAATAACTTAAATAACATAAAAATCACAAAGAAACAAATGTTTTGTACTTTCCTTAATTTACAGTAGATGGCGCTACTGAGAAACTCTAAAAAATGAGTCATTTTTATGAATTGACGATGGGAATTAAAAAAGAGCGAAATTTGTTGATCATATTAAATTTTTTACGAGATTTTTTATTATATTAACGGGTAGGAATTGAAAAAAATCTAGTTTGGAAAAATGAACAAATCATAATGCTAGTAATTGATATAGAAAACTGTAAAAATCATTTGTTTTAAATTTAAAGATAAAAAATCAACAACCTGCCTAAATGACACGTTTGCATAGATTTAAGATTATAGAAAAATGCAAATTTGGTTTGTGTTGTTAGAAATGTTGGAGATAAAAATATGAAAATAATAAAAAAGTGCTCATTTTGTAGTTTATAATTGGATAGCAGATGTCGCTGCTACAAACATTAAAAATGACTTTATGCGTTAAATACATTTGCAATTAGTAAACCTCTAAATATCTCTACTGTTTAAATTCATGAAGAAAGCAAAATGAAAATATAATGAATTGAGAATGGGAATTAAAAAAGAGTGAAATGTTTTCTTTAAGATAAATAATCATGAAAATAAATATCGGAGAAAAAACAAAAATATTACGTATCTAGTTGAGTAAATTAAGTTATTTGTCTTTAACTTAATAGCTTCAAAAAGAAAAACAACCTTATTGAAGTATAGAAGAAATAGATAATAAATAATCATGCAAATCATAATTATGTAGTTTTCTCTTTCGGCAGCAGATGGCACTATGACATTTAAAAAAATAAATTTCTACACTTTACATAGGTTTTTTATTAATAAAGTTTTATCTCCAACCGTAAAATGCTTCCTATCGACAATTTCCTTCAGCCAGACAATGTTAGAAGATTGCAATTTTATCAGTTATGTCTACATTCCTTTTCAATTTGATGTTACGTTACACTCTTATCCTAGACGCATTCCAACTGCTTTTATTCGTCGTTTAGCACACATTTGCACTATTATGACGATCGTACACTTGATCTATTGCTCCTCCAGCCTCGACTCGACAATCTGCCGCCGCCGCGACATCTCAATCCACTTTGCCCCACAGCAACCGCTCATTGCTTCTCACACACCTCCATTGATATATTCCAGGCGGACGCAATATGCACGTTGGGCTGATACGGATTCGCCGCGTTTCACTCGAGTTTCCCGGCGTTTCCCCAGCCACTTTACTACTTACTGGCATGCACACACGACCCGGTGTTGGAAGTTCCTGCGTCTTCCTTTCACCACCCCCATCCGCTGCATGCAATGTGCGCATTCAACAAGTGTTAGCAACTTTGCACGACGCGCCGGCGTCTTATTATTACATTTTCCTCGACGCGCCTGTCAATGCAATATCTGCATGCGCTCGATCAAGCGAGTGGCGGTGATAAAAGAGGGTGATGACACGCTGGAAATTGGAAATAAGTCGCTGGTGTTTTTCACCGTCGATGCAGACATGCCGCCAGCGCAACGTATTTGGGGTTTTGTTTACCAGAGATACATTGTGCGGGAATTGTATAGAGAGTTGACGTGGAAAACAACACTTGCACAACCTCTTGGATTTCAGCCATGCTTGACGTTTACCAACAGCCGATGTTGCCAATTTTTGTTTTGTTTTCACGTTGACGCAACACAATTGGAAGCTGCTTCGAAGATGGACGGTGTTGAGCACATAGCGGTAGATAATGAAAAATGCTGTCGGTGGAATTGTTGATAGGTAAATGCTGACTAGACGTTTATAAATGATCGCAAGCGACGCCGTCGTCAGGATGCTTGAGGCGCATCAGTGGCAACGGCACACAACGTTATTCAGTTATTCCGCCCTTTTTGTTGGTTGCCTGAACGGCGTGCTGAATTTTCGTCAGGACACGATCCGGTCAATTTCCAAGTCGCCTTATTATCGCGGCAGATTATTCATCTGACAAAGATCACATAAAAATTGAATTAGATTTTAATACTCTAGTAGAAGTTTAATATAAAAGACATTTTTACAAGAAAAGCAAATGATGTGAATTTGTCATGGAAAGTTAGACAACATTTTACATACTTTTAAATACACGTCTCCGTATTTGTCAAAATGTCTTGATAATATACTAAAAATTATATGTACAAACTTAACTTAAAAATTAATTGTTGATAAAGATATCACGCTTCAAAGCTTCAAAAAGACGCGGGAAATTCAAATAAACGCATGCGTAGCTTCAATATACGGCGTTATATATACTTCCAAAGACTAATTATTTCGTTTACTATAAACTAACATTCATATTTTGTCATCTATTGCTCAGGTCGTTTAATCTGCCTGCTGTAGTATAGACAACTTGTTATGCTCTAAAAAACTGCTCGCTGATATTCAAAAAATATAAATCAATTTTATACCAAGGCATTGGCATTTTAGTACAACATATATGTGCAAATTATCAACTTCAAAACTTAATTATTGAAAGGGATAATATCATGCTTCAATGTTTCAACAAGACGCGGGAAATTTAAATGAACAAACTCACAATTTCATTTATATTGCATCGAATGTTTTTTTTAGATACGAAAAATTTGTTTTACTTTCAATTTCATTCCTTTATCTGTTCTAACATGGGCAATTTTTTATATTTTTCTCACTGATCATTTTCAGCTAACTTTAAATTAAATAGACTCTTTAGAAGATTTTCACTCTTTGCAAAATGCATTCCCGATAACTCACTCTCCTATTGTTCTCCAAACAGAACAAACACTTTATTTGCTGAAAATTTCTTCCGCGTTTGCTTTTTTTCGCCGTGTACGCTGGTAAATAATGTGAGTACATCAATCAACGTCAGCGGAGCTCACCGCCTAATAGAACTCGCGTTGTTGCTCCGCTAGCGCCGCCTCCATCAATCAAACAACTGATTGTAATTAGTTTATAGAGTTTTCTATTTATTACAAAGTGCACTCTGCTTGCTGGACGCTAGATAAACGCCTGGAAGCTGGCAATCAAAGATGCAAACTGACTAAGAGTAATTTGTCATGGGCTATTTTTTGTTGAGTTGATTTATAATTTGGTTGAAATAGAAAGAATCTTGAGCGTGAATCAGAGATAATAAACTCTCGGATGAAAATTGTCTGCATTAGAGCATAATTGTGCGGTTTCGTTCGGCTGGAACAAAGTGATAATTGCCGTTTAAGTGCGTTCGAATGCGCAATGTGCGCAAAGTTTGCAGCGTCGCGACGCTAACAGCGTGACTAACTTATTGAGTGTGATGTTGGGTGTCTACTTGCGTATTAATTGTGTAATTATACTTTTCCAACATAATTCTCATTTGCAGCACTCTTTCTCTTCTAAATAAATGAATCTGCAAGATGTAAATAGTTGTAGATCTATTGTCAAAAAGTTAATTTTTACATAGTGTGATAGTAGAAAACGTAGAGGGCGCGCGCGTACATGTGGAACCGGTAGCAGTGTAATTAAATCAATTACTTTATGGAAGCGCATAGCTGCCAGCCGGATAATACGAAGTAATCAACTCGAGAGCGCCGCAGATACGAACGCACGACCCGGAGAGGGATAAATAAATATGCTGGCGGTCCTTTTCACCGCCGCTGTGCTTTCACATTGGCGCCTTTTACTACCAGCATCGCATCAGCAGCACGCGGCTTCGAATGCGAAACGCCGAATGAGCGTTCCGAAGGCGGCGAATACGAATGAGCTCGTGAATGCGAATGTGAACGGACGCGCAGCAATGCCACGATGGGGCGGCGTAAGACGGCGAAAGTAGCGCGGATGGGGCAAATACAAAAACGGAAATTGATTTTCTATTATAGCAAACATTCCCTCGGCTAATGCGTTATAAAGAATTCAATTGCGTACTTTGTTTGAAAACCGTTGTCTCAAAATGCTACCGGCCATCATAACAATAAAGGCAAAGAAATGTAGAGAGAACAAACGTTTTCTTTAAGTTAATGCTAGAATAATGTAAAAGAAGTTTTGGTAAATTACGAAAGTAAATAAAACATAAAAAGTGGTAGCTATTGAGTTGCATACTTTTCTTAATTTAATTTATGGATTAACCTAATTTTTATTTAAAGAAAGAACGCCTGTTGAATATAAAGTTTGATTTAATATGATTTTATTGTATATCTTGCCATAATTGCAAAATTAATAGCAACTTTACTTCAATTAGATCTAAATTTCAACAATATTATTTTAAAAGTTTTTTTTTAGCTTCTGGTATATATTTGGTTGTATACTTGGCAGTCGGTATTTAATTTTTTAGTCTAAACCATAACTCTAGAGTTAAAATTTAATTCATACAGTAATTGAGTAGATGAATAATTTCAGAAATAAATATGTTCCAAATTAACTAGATAATCAACACTATGTGAAGGTTATATCGACCACCTCGCCATAAGTGGATAGAATTTCTCTCTCCGGTCGCTATTCATCCGCTGTATGATTACTCAGCAAGCACAAAAAAACCGCCTCCTGAGAGTGTATGAATGGGAAAAAATCAAGTGCGCTTTCAATGGTGCCGTTAATGAGGCACAAGCCAAGCGCGCGCGAAGTCAATTACTAACGAGACCATTGTGTGGCGGCGGCAGGCGGAGGCCGGCATGAAACGTACGTCGCACCACGCACGGTTGAGACACGCATTGTGATGAAGCTGTACACGAGACGGCGGTTTCAAAGGTGTGCTGATGTTCTGCACAATTTCACGTGATGGGCGGCGGGGCCAAATTGCCGCCGACGGGCGACAATAGTAGGGATCGATATAATCGTAGAGCAAGTGGTTGGAATTTGTTGCTTTCAGGAATGTCTTGCAGTTGCAGTGAGTACTGATGAGAGGAAAGTAGAAGAATTATGGTGGTAATGAGAAAGTGATTTAAGGTTAGGTTAGAATCAAGAAAGGTATTTTTTATTCTACAATTATTCTCCAATTTTAATTGACCATTAATTAAATAAAACAACTCTCTTCTATAAGAGGTTTCAATAATAACATTTATGCCACTTTAGACGAATTTAACGCCGTACTATATATCTACCTCTAAAGCCAAACGTTGCAACATCAAACTTTCCTCCAGCTGGAGGCGGTTGAGAAAGCAGCGATGCGCTGAAAATGTTAGTGCTGCTAGTGCACTCTCAAGTTGAGATGAATAAAGATTTATTAGCTCAGATCCAACACGCAGACTTCCTGCTAGCATTGCCGTCGCCGGTAGTGCAATGTGTGCCAACTTGATTGATTCAATAATTGAATATAATTGCAACGCTGATTGGATCGACGAGTCAATGGGCGGCGGAAATATCCACAGGCGTACGACCTCGCAGCGCTCTCTTAGTGCCTCGCAGTGGCGGCAAAAGTGGATAAGGGGATGAAATCCGGATGCGTTTGCATCTATAATATACCCGGCCGTGTAAAATGTTGAGTGTGGAGTTTGCGCTGATACTGAATTAGACTTATCTCTTTGGAATTGAAAAAAGCATATACAGTGTCTTATAAAACTCATTTGGAAGAATTCAATTATTTTCGAGTTTACAGATTTTAAACATAGCAGTTCTAGTGTTATTTGATTGAGAGTGTTTTTCTGCTTGTAGGAAAACTTTAGTACCATACTGTATATTGCATATATGCATTTGATCCGTAATGAAATAGATTCGATGCCACTCCACGAGATGAGCGTATCGATTTCGGGCTCGAGAGCGTTCGGCGGTGAATTTGCAACTATGACAACATCTACTCACTCTCGGCGGTCGACGGCGGCATTAACCGCCACCCCAAAATGGAAGAGAATAGAATCCACTTTTGTGGCTAGCGAAAGAAAAAAAAAATTAAATGCGAATTAATTTTCGCATTCCAACTCAACGCTATCACTCTGTCTCAATTCTTCAACTTCCGCCACTCGAAAGCAACGCTCAAATGGAGCAAACAACGAAGAGAGATTATTTGAAATCATTTTTTAGAAAACAAACTATTTATAGTATTTACTATATACCCAGTATAATAATTAAAATGAGCGAAATAAAATCGATTCCAACTTAATTTAGAGCAGAATAAACGAAATTCGATGCGTTCGAAGAAAATTACAGATTTCTACAATTCCTCCAAGAGTACAACTTGGGATTTGCAGCAGGTAACAACAATTCGATGGGAAAACACAAGAAAATGAATCGGTGCACTTTAAGGAAAGCACACAATTTATTAGAGACCTTTCTTGTGTATACTTTTGATTGGGAGCTTTTATCGGCTCGCACAACAAAAGCGCCCGACGTATCAAACACAATAAATTTATGTTCAAGACGGGTTGACTTTTGTAGAGAAGTAATTTTTAAAGGGTTGATAGAGTGACCGGACGCTTTGGTCAATGATCCACATTAAATCATCTCATCATTTAGTTTCACAATTCTACTCATGGTTAATTTTCAATGCTGACTAATGAACGGCGGGCGTCGGTGAATGATGCGGTTTCGGTTTTACCGCCGCCCGCCTGTCGCGGCTCGTGCGCACGTTGCCACGAAACTTTGTCGCGACGCGAATTAAACAAACATGAGCTGAGGCGTCGGCGAGTAAATTAAAAACGTTTTAAATTTACTCAAGCGACGGACTGCAGCACCATGAATATCTACTTGTCAATGTAAATACAATTTGAGTACAATTTGCGGATGTGCGGCATTTGCTTGCATAAATTGAAAGAGGAAACTGGAAGGAAAGCAACGAGGGTGAATGTGGTACGAAAAAATGTTGGGGTTATAGAGTTGTGGTTGGATGCATAGAAAAATATTAGTAAATATAGGTTAGGATATATATAAGATAATAGGTATGGGATTGTTAATTAGAAAGGAAAATGTCCAATAATAAGACTAAGTCAATTTAAGTTGGAATTTAGAGCTGAATAAAAATAAATCGATGCGTTGTAAGAATATGTGAATCGCAGCAGAATACAGAAAACAACAATTCGATAAGACAACACAAGAAAACAAATAATCTAAGGCAGTTATTATGTACTAGTAGGCTAGCTTAGTTTTGAGTTGTATAGATTTGAAACACAAAGTATTCTAATTTTAGATCCATTACTGATCCACGACATAAAATGAAGCTTGTTATCAACTAATGAAAATGTCATTTCAGATGAAAATGGAATATACAATGAGGAAACAAATATCAAATGTTCTGCATCCAGAAATAGGACATATTTCTAGTCACGGTACGCTCAAAGCATCCATTAAACTTTGATCCTTTTCGAAATCACTAAATTATAATCATATATAAAAGACCTAAGATTCTCCGATTCCAGGTTATGTCAATGCTTACCCAGCTTAGCGCTCTACGTCTACACTTTGCCACCAGCTCATAAAGCGGTTATATGCGCGGTTAGGTTTTTCCGAGTCGGTCGTTCTGCTTGCATCCCCATCGTGGTCATTGCTAGCGTCTGCTTCGACCCGCGCGCGCATAACGAGTACCCGCCATCATCAACACCCGAGCAGATGAAGTTGCCAGGGGCGGCAACGCTATCGCTAATCTGTGCGCACACAAACAGCAGCCGGTTATCACCGCCAAATCCGGATCGCGGTCAATCCCGCACGCCACTCGTGCGTTACATAACCTAGTCTACGACCTGACATCACCGCAGCACACGCAGCACATAAGTAAATACCATTAGCAGACACGCTCATGTCAAAAATATGCGGACACAATTGTACGATGAAGCATTAAATTGCTGAGGTTAGGGAATAAAGAAGAATTAAGTGTGAGTGGTTAATTTGAGGTTATGCTGTGTGGGAAATAGGAAGTTCTATTTCCATTCACAATATGTGATTTACTATTCGATGCAATTCGGTTTGCTACTTTGTTATTCCATTCTATTCCGGACGCGTATTGCTTGCCGTCTATAAATCACTCACCTATTCCGGGATACAGCAAGAAAGGAAATAACAAAGTTTGGCTGGACCCACATTTCCGTGCCAGTGGATTTTTTCTAGTCTAACCTAGAAAACAAGCTGCTGATTGATTCGGTGCAATAGCGACTGATAAAAGTGCAGTAATTTTTCAATTGTTTCCAGGTCTTTGTCGTCGCCTTTGAGAATGTTTACGTAAACCCGCCGGATAAATGGATGTTGCTGCGTTGCTTGGTTTTCTCTCCGGCCTGCTCGTCGCCATATTAGGTAAGCAAAAACGCAAAGAGCAATCAAATCAAGACATATTCTGCAAATAAATATCTCTGGAATAAATGCATGATTCTACCCCACTTGTGGCTCCCAGGTCAACTCTTCATTTTCTTTTATTACCCTGCCTGGCGTTGCCTTGTTTGTTATTATCGTCGGTGATATGGAATATTGATGAAAACCGACGGCGACGTCGTCATGAATAAAATATTGGGATGTCACTCACTCTCACACTTTCGGACATCTAGCTTGCCAACTGTGGAACTGAAACTAGACTTTGCACCCTGAAATCGAGCTGGTTGCCGGTGACATTTGTCTGCACGACCCTCCTGGGAATGTTTTATTCCCCCACGAATCTTTGTGCTTGCATCACTACACACTCCGGCAGAGAATTACATTCAATGCAATATGAGATACGTTCTCATGACATAACCTTAACTGACATCTAGTTTTAGATGACTTCCTTCTTCACTCCTAGCTATTTAGTTGGTAAGTAGTGATGGGTATCAAATGCACGGAAGCTATCAATGCACCGAGCCGTCTCTGGGTGGTGAAACTCATCACTCACTAACTTGCATCAAGCTAATCGGGTTAGGTGAGTTAGTGCTCCAGCCTCAGTCGGGTGGTCACAGCAGATTAAACATGTTAATATGCAATTTCACTCGACTTGGCAACAAACACTTCTAGAGTGGTTGGAAAATGTGAATCCAAAAATACAATTCTTAAATGTTATTCCGTATTTGTTCACACTGTTTTCTGCATCTTCCTAGTGGTAGAATGTGAATTATTTGACCTCCGAGCACATTCTCCTTCTCCGGTTCAATGCATGGCCCAAGGGTCAAATCATGAAATATGCACACGAACATCACATAATGCGACATCAATCTCTTTTTTGGTTTCTTACACATCAAACTTAAAAAGGTCACCAGGGACATCTGAACTCGTCTGCTTCTCCTACACCATCAAATCCTTCAAGTGTACTCACTTCGTACTCACTAAACACTAGCAGATCTTTTTGCTCTTTTCGTGGATTTTCTATTCTTTTATTTGATTTGACCCGAGGTCCAAAACGATGCCCACTGGCGAGATGCGGAATTCGGAATGTGACCCAAGCACGTACTAGTCTCGCACGTGCGCTTACGTGGGGTGAAATTGATGTTGGCATTTAATACTCAATCGCCGGCGTCGAGGAGATCGATGCAATGCGATGTTGGTAGGATAAATGTTGCAGTCACGGTCGCTCTTCCGTATGGTTTTAGCAAAGTCCAGACGTAAAATAAATTGTAAACAGATCATGGGTGCATGAGTCTTTAAGTTCTTGTGTCCGCCGGAAAGAAACTGCAAATAATGGTGGTGCAATCGCTTTCAGCGGTAGCATGTAGTCAATAATCACTGGGGAAAGAAACAGCACATTTATAAAAAATACAATCGAATCCAGAGTCTAGAGACTTGTATTCAAACAGGTGGAAAAAGATTAATGATTGCATCGTCTTACCCTAACATTATTCAATGCTTGTAATAATTATAAGCTGAGGTCATCTACCTATCATAACCTAACAACGATTAATCACTTTTGTTGTATTGGCGCATTAAACTTTTTAATATTCGAAGATTGCAAAAAACCACAATGATAAAAATTAATTGTCAAAAGGTGAACTAAGCTTAGCTTGCCTCAGGCCACGGCAACTAGCGCAAATGCTGCAAACCGCGATATACAATTCTTAATGTGCGCACATTGCTCTTCCAAGCAAGCCAGATGGGCCGCCGAGGGTAATAATTCTCTAGTGCAGAGTTTTACGCTGAAAGCAATATAAATACAACAGCGAAATGAGATTATGATGACGCATTTGAAGCGTTGGGAGTTGCAGGAGAGGCGTGTAGGATGAAGTATCTGGGCTTTCAAGGCATAGTACTTAAAGAAGAAGTGAGAATTAAGAAAATGACGAAGATTTTTTTTATTAAGTGGTAGTTGTAAGTCGGATAATAGAGGAGATATTATGAATTAGTAGCAGTCGATAATTTCTCTCAATACCGTCCCATGAATGCCCTGATATTTATAGCCATCCATCAAGTTACATGACCAAATGATCTCTGAACTGTTCTTGGATTACTTTTAATTATTACGGTTTTATGCCAAAATGTTCCCAATACAACCCAACCAAATGCACAATTATTTCCTCTCTTAGTCAATTCCCAATCCGCTTCCCAATCTCATCCAGCTGGCTTCCTTCGATTTCCGCCACCATCGCATCGAATCCTTATGGTGGTTGCATTGCGATTGCTTTTCCTTGAACAGCCACTTCCAGCTCGTTGTTCCTGCGGTCACGATTCAATCAAGCTCGGTTTGGAATTCATTAGGCGGGATCAATCGGTAATATGTATTTCACGTGGATCGTCAAAGGTAAGCGAATCGCGTGCGCAGAGGCCGACCGCATGTGGCGCCTATTGATCAGTCGTGGATTGGAAAAGAGATGTGGAATCTGGACTTGAGGGAGATGTGGGATAGCGGCGAATTGCTTCCGAAATGACCAAACATCAAACGGTAGATGCTTACTGAATATTTGATTTTGGTTTGAATTGGAGGGAAAACCCAGGGAAAAAGAGGGCAGGAGAAGATGGTAAAAAGTGGGTAAATATCACAGATGTTTAGATATTTGCAATTTTATCTAGAATGGTTTTAGTTACTTTCCATAGTAGATATTGTAGAATTATTTTTGATAATTCCAGAGAAATCTAGAAAATCCAGCTATTGACCATCTTCCCATACTTTTTATATTTTCCTAAACTTAGTCTTAAAAATCGTACAACTACCCTACTAACATTTTAAACTTCCTTACATTTGTTTTTTTTTTCCAACTTGTAGCTCAGTCAGTAAGCCGACTGACCGTAGAATTGACAGCGAGAGGCATATTTATATATACATTCTTTTTTCTAAACTTTGCTATCCTGTGTGTTATTGTCGGTAAGACATCTCTTCTCCATCCCTTCTCTGGTCTGGTTGTTCCAGCTTCCCCTCTTTCTTCTTCCTGACGGTATTCACATTGCATATGACCATACCAGCTCAACTGTTCTTCCTCTATTCGGTTTAATATGTTGGCTTCTACTTCCATTTGTCTTCTAACTATATTTATATAATATATACATATGTATTGATGGAGTATAATAGGGTGGAGGTCAAGTATGGTGTAGTTTGCTCCAAAAATAACAATAATTACTTATATCAAGGACAATCTCACATATTGCTTTCTCTTTAGCTACTTCAGAATAATTATACAATTATTCTACATCCTTCTTGAACTCTGTTGTAATCCAATTCCCTTGTTTTAAAATATGGTTCTAACATTGTATATTCTAATCTCTACCCTCGTTTATTTTGACTTACCTTTCTCCAACATTTTCAACTAGTAGGATATTAAACCATGTCCTCTTGTCTCTAGCCTGCGTAACATTTAGACTATCATATTGGTAAATGTGTGCCTTGCCATGAATGCACAATGCACTCGCTCATGAATATATCTCTCGGTGCTCATCATCCAGGACGAGATGTTCGCGCTGCTCGCCGGTTGTTGCACATCGTGCACACTTCAACACACCCGCAAGCCGGCGTGCTGCCTATCTACAAACACCCTTGTTGCACTAACGATACTCTCGTAATACGCCGACAACTTCCCCCTCTGCCGCCTTCAATTGCAGTTAGTCCGGCCACACTGCACGCTCGTTATCAGTGCGCTGATAATGCACGATAATTCAACGGCGCGCGTCCATTCATCTTCCGATATCACGCTGGAACTGGGACGAGAATATTTTGGCTACGAACATGACAGAAGCGTATATGAATCTATATTTAATTGAAGAATAAAATAAGCGTAACAATAGAGAATTATATTATGTTAATGTGTTGTCTGGTTATGATATTTTTTTTTGTCTATGAGAAGAAAAGAAAGTTTTTTATGCATTATAGTGTGACATTTTTATGAATTTCTAGGAAGATACCTAGTTAAATAGAGAAATGACATTTTTTAAGTCGGTTTTGACTTCTATAATAAATAATAACTATGGTGAAAAATATCAAAGACAATTTAATTCTTAAGTAAAAATTTAGAGTCAGGTAGTTTCTTTTTACATAAAATGTAGACTTTTTAAAGTTTTCCCCGCTGACACTTTTATCTAATTTCAACTTTTAAAGTGTTTTGTTACCAAAGATGATGTTTTATCCACAATACAGCCTTACTCTTGATGATAACAGCATTTAGCCTCCATGCCTCCTTTTCACACTTTAGAATATCGAGTGACTACCACTACCAAAGCCACAAGAGCCTTAAAATACACCTCTCCCGATCAATGCATCTGCGACCGTTCATGTATCTTATTCGAACTTTCCACCCTGCTGCCGGTTCGTAATGTATTCGTTTAGAGAATAACATGCAAATTGTTTATAATCCATTCTGTTGCTCGCTCCCAATTTTCATGTGTCACTCGAACGCTTTTTTAATAACGAAAATTTTCGGTGCGATGCGGAAAAAGTTTCCTGACGAAAGTATGAAGCGTTAGGCACCCCTTGACGCTTTTAAAATGCATAGAATTTTTTAAGCATCTTGTTTGCATCCATAATTCATGTCGCATATCTTTGCGACGTGGCTGACAAGGAATTGCTGACCGTGACAAAGCATGACTCCCCTATGGGATGGGATATCAGTGTGCAACGAGAATATAGAGAATATTGATGTCATAATAAAAAAGGCAATAAAATTTGTTTATGGTTTGATACAAACCAGAATGAAGTAGGTAGCAGTAAATTCAAGAAAAAAAAAATAGAGAAATTGAGGATTGAGAAAAGGGGTTGCACTTAGATTAACTAGGAAAATAGGCAAAAATACAATTATTTTGTCAATAATTGGGTTCTATTTCAACATACGAGTACAAAAACATTTTGAAGAATAATCGAGGTATCGATAGTAAAATATATTTGTTTTTCTTAATATTAAAATAAATCTTTATTATTTTCAAAACAATAACCTTCTCAAAAAAATATTAAAAAATAATAATTAATTAAAATTGAATAACAAAAAATGTTGAATTGTTCATCAACAAACTCAACTTGTCAGTTTTTTTTATTTAAACTTAAGCAGCATCTATTTAAAGAAAATGGCCTAACCATGTTTCGACATTTTTAAAATTTCTCTCTCTCGTTTCCTTTCTCTCTCTCTCTCTCTCTCTTATTAATACATAAGTATAAATTAGTGAAAGGTTACATATTGCTTTGACGACATTTCGATATAAATTTTGCGTATTTCTATACTTTTATTTTCCTAAAATTAGTCTTAAACATCTAGGGATAATCCTAGTGTCATTTCAATAGAGTTTTTTCTTCTTTGTCATTTTGTCATTCTAGTTTTGTTTATTTTTCTAGTTCTTAGTCTAACCTCACTCTATCTAATAAAACCTCGTCTTATTGCTGAATTTTTCTCTATAGATAAACAACTTCGTCTCTTTGATTTTTCAACATATTTCTTTCATACTATTTTACTCTATATTTTATTTTTATTTTTTAAAATTATTAATTACATAATCAGTATGTTTCTAATATAAATTATAAAAATATTTATATCGTAAAACCAAATAAATTATAATGCTCCTTAAAAAAACATCAAAATACAAAAAATATTATTAATATCCTCTCTAGAGTCCCTTTCATCATTCTCATCACTATGATAGTTATCCTTTTTCTCTATTGGCTCTGGTCTTCGTTGCACTCTCATGCACGAGATAATGAAGTACTTTGATAAATCCGATTATACCACGTGGATCCTGACGCAATTCCTATTTCCATCTCTCTTCCACGTTCAATGCCACTCACAAAGAGCCAGTGGCACATGGTGAACTATCTATAACTATCTATCCCACAACACAAACACAACTCCAACTCAATTGCTAGCCTCGGTAGCTAGGTTAGACTAAATTGCAGGAAAATTGTGCCTAGTCTAAGCTTACTATCTTTCATCAGCTTTCACCTTTCTTTATTCCCTAATAAGTGGTCTACTGAGTGCATCATAATCAACAATAATATATTTTTATAACTTCAATAAAAGGAATATAGTTGTATCCCAGCAAAAATGGTTATAATTCTTCTAAGTGTTTTAATTAGAGAGATGCTCTGGTATAAGTAGGGAGAGTCGGTAAGACTTTCGATGTTTGATGATGGTCATTTCGGAGATGTCCGGAAGTAGTAACTAATTTCAGTCACGTTCTTTTGGTGTTTTGCAGGAGTAAGCGGGCAAAACCACGGACCTGTTTTCCTGCTGGAGCCACCATCACGGCTCACTTTCTCAAATACCACTGGTTCGCAAGTCTCCTGCTCGGCGCATGGAGCGCCTCCACCACAGGTTGATTGGTTGCTGCAAGATGGGCAGACGGTGACAGCAGTGCCAGGATTAAGGTAAGATAATTATTGTACATACATTGTATGTAATGCACGTAGATCTAGTCACGTGTCAGAAACTTTCTTCTGTTATTTGCTAACTCTCCGACTTCAATTACGGAAACATTAGAAATTTATTTTAAAATTTCATATTTCCACCGCTAAAAAGTACACATTTATTGAAAACTATAACCAACACAAAATACATTATTCTCACTCCATTTCATAGATAATATTTCGACCTCAATTTTCCAATTTTATTTCAATTAAATAAAGTTATCGCAGTAATCCTGATGAAAATTGTCAAACTTTTCACTCTATTCAACTATTTTCCCTACCACTACCATTAATAATAGTCGTCCAGGATGAAACCTCCACAATCGGAATTCGGTCACATCATCCTATTGGTTCACCTACCCCTACATATCGCACTCATGTCCATGGACATCAAATCAATAAATTCGCGAGCAACGTTATAATAAATTAAAATTACGCATTTCAGGCACCACATTCAGTTGAAACAATGTAAAGAGAGAAATAAAACACCAAGCAATAAACAAAAATATTTGTTGACCTGCCACCATTTACCAGCTGACATATTGGCAAGATTATGTTGATATTTAAATAATTATCGGCCAGCTATCTATTTCATAATTAATATAATTGATTAGGGAAGCGTATGTGAGTGGTAGACCCTCATACCCTTCACTATCAAATTATTTACGCACGCATGATAATAGATGGCATTTGAATGATTATTTTCAGGCGGAAGATTAAATTTCCGCTGGGTGCGCATTTTGCAATTTACTCACAGTCCATAATATTATTAATTTTGTTGGCAATTAATTAAAGTAATTAATTAATGCACGATTGGGCAAATACTGAGTTATAATTACGTGTCATCAATAAAATTGTTGTTTTTGCAGAAACGAAAATTAATTAATGTGTTAATGGTTAATGAATCTTCTACATGTGTGATCCGACATAGAAATATTAATAAAGACAACTGCAAACGTAGAATTTGGCCAGGTTGTCGATATGCAACACACCATACACTAAATCCAACCTCATTTCTTTTATGTGAAAAAATGTGTTGTGTTTGATACCAACAATCAACAAAACAGGTAATCTCCTTGAATTGAATGTAAATGTCATTCGTAGGTTTCAATTAAGTTTTTTCCAGCCATGCGCGCGCATTGCAGCAGATAATTTCCTTTGTATGTTTTTTCATTTCCGGCCATAAATTTTTCCTGCGCGCACGCTCAGGGTAAGAAAAGTAATTTTCTCCTGGCTTTTTGCCGGCTGGGGTGTCGTCGGTGTCGCGGTTGCGACCGTCCCAATGGAAATTATCTTCTTTATTAGATAAAGAGGTGGCCCCGGTGTCGGCGTATATTCAAATAATAAAACAAACATTGCGGCCCAAAGTAGGTCTCAAATGTAAGCGAATGAGGAGAAAACGTATACTTTCTTTTGTCTTTTTTCTGGTTGTTATTATCTAATACCCTAGATTTACCTAAATGTTTGCTAGAAACAACCAGAGATAAACGTGATTTAATTGAAACGTTCTTGGTGCATCCGACATGTTGCTATCTTCATGTTTGAATTGAATGTATGCAGCTCAGTGCGCATCAAGTGCCAAATATTGAAATGTATTCCAAACATGGAAAGGTCGTTCCATGTTCGCCTCGTAATCGATAGAGAGTGTGCCAAATACTGAATGTATATTCAATATTTACGTCAACAAATAAATAATGGCTTTGTGCATTATGAGTATGCGCAATGCTACCTGCTCCGCGTCGGGAAAGCAAAATGTGAAATTGGTGTTGCGTGAAAATCACCTACTCCCGGCACCTTCACCAGATCAGACTAGAAGTCGCGTGATGAATACACTTCTCTCTTTCGTATATCTAGGCGAGTTGGTGAACTTAGCTTGATTGATGTTCCGGTTTTATGCGCAGCCATTCATTTTTTCCACACGCGGGAATTTACGAGATAGGGTTTACTACGAAGTCAAGAATGGCATGTGAAAGATGACATAATGTGATTAAACTAATGCCGGAAGTGAACGGAATTTATGATGTGGCCTAGAAATGTTATAGATTATTATTTACTGCAAATATAGTCGTTCTTAAATTAAACATCTGCAATAAATTCGTGCAGATGACAGGATGACATCAAGCCGCCAGTCTACGAGCAGTTAGCATTCAATGTATGACATTGTCACAATGAAACACTATTAGCATTCATGCAATCATCGCACACAATCTCACATAACTCACGGCGCACAGCAAATTGAACCGAATACAAACTGCACCTGAAATTATCTTAGGCAGATAGAGCAATGTAACCTAATTTATAGACATAACCTATAAATTTTAATTTCATCCATTCCCAATGCTCTTCCTGTTGATACCAGACCAGACCAGATTTGATAATAATGGCTTAGAAAGTAATTTTTGATGTCACTTCAATTGTTGTTGAGTGTGATTATTTTATCACTGCTATTACCATTCACTATCTCGTAAAATCACCTCGACTGTAGTAATGAAATCAATTTACAGCTAAAGCATGGTTGTAACTGAATGTAAAACATACATTAGTGCAATACTAAAATGGACATTATATAATTCATCTGTAATCATGTTTTATGGTATTTTAAAAGGTCTTTGCAATCATTTTTAAAGTGTTTTACTAATAGCATTTAGCAATGTATAATATTTTGAATATGTTTTTTGTTTGAAGTTATCATCAATCATTAGTTATATCAATTCACTTTAAATTCTGCCATTTTGAGTTAAACCTAGACCTTAAAATGTAAAAATTAATATTTTCAATTAAAAATATTTATTATGTTCATAAAATGTTGGTATAACACCTACTAGATATTAATTTGTAGAACGTTTTTAGTTAGTTGCTTTCTTCAGTATAAAATTTGTTTAAGTTTTTTTTCAGTTTAAGTAGTTTGTAGATTGGTACGATTGAGTAAAGATGGTCTGCTCTGCTATTAAAAAGTATGTTATTAGTCGTAGAGATTTAAGAATTGTATGGAAGTGTGTTTGGTTGTGGTCATTAAATGTCCATTAAATCCTATAAACATCCAAAGGTCCAGCGGCATATACAAGTTAACCCGCAACTCCTGACCATATTTTCATATAATAAAAGCTAACAAACTTCCAAATCAGCTACAAGAAACACATGCGCGCCCTTAAAGATCACCAAACATTATTCTCCTCTTACAAACCATCTAAATACACACTCACATGCAAGTAAAAATATAGATACAACGTTAACAGTTTTAAAATCAGACAATAGATACTTAGACAATAAAGGAAAGCTTCAAGTTTACAAACACTAACTAAATAACTCAAAACTCTTTAATGAGCATACCCAATCACACTTTTAAACCATCTTTAGACCTTTACAACTAATCACTAATTCTCAAAATACTTATTTCCGACAAAAAAAGCGACCACGTCCATTCAAATGTACCGATCCACAAATTACACAAAACAAATTTTATACTGAAGCAGCCAATATGCCGAAAACGTTCTACAAATCAATAGGCAAAGGCAAGTGTTTGGAATAACACTTTGTAATCACACTAAACGATACAGCAAAAATACGTATTATTCTTATATGAATTATAATTTTTGTTATCTTGTTTTTTTTTTTTTTTTTTTTTGGAGCGTACTGTAACCATGCCGGATACCGACACTGTACTTGACCTCCATTCCATTATACTGCATCAACTACCAGGGTTATTATTAGCAGTTATGGGGATTGAATTCTGTAAGAGTTTATATTGTATTGAATATAACCTCAGCAGGATTTGAACCCGTGTCCCTTACCGGCTTACCGACAGAGCGGCGCCAATTATAATTTATAATTAATACTACTTGATTTCTGTGATATATAATTGTTTATAAATTCCATAAAAATACAAAAATTATTCTTCTTATTAGTATAAATTTAATACTAAATTGGTTGATTTCTGTTAATTCATTCTAAAGTTAAATCAAATCCACTTTAACAAAGAACCCTGGACTCTAATTATAGTAGATTGCTATTTTCGTTCATAGCCCTTTACACTAAATGACATAGAAATAAATAAAAAAAAAATAGAATACCATTTGATCCCGCTTGGTATCACAGAGATAGATGGCTAGGCTATGAACAATGAAGAAATATCATGTAGGTAAGAGTTGTTTACTTTTTCGGATCAAAACAACTGTGATACGCTAAGATCTAGACCAGTCGAATGTTCTCAAGAGTAAAGAGGGTCCTATATTGTGCTGCTTTCCGTTATAGATCAAAGTGAAGAAAAGGTTTACTAAAGCAAGATAAATTCGGACGCAAACTTCAGCAAATAGATTTCTTATTGATTCTCTCTTTCTTGTCGTATTAAAAACTACTGCAACCTGTTTAATGGTCATATTGCATCCGTTGAACCAAAAATCCACGATTCTTGCCATCTCTTTGGAAGCCTACCTAGTTTTCTAGCTCAATGTAGGATTCGATTCCTGACTATCTTTACAAGTTCATGTGATCCTCTCCTATCAATGCGCTTGTTCCAGCTTGTTTGCGGCGGGTTCTGATGAATCGTGTGACGACTGTTATATCGCAGGTCTTCTCTATTTCCTTGTGTCTGCTTTTGTTCCGAGTCAATTTGAATACTTTGAACCGTATAAGATATGTTTACGTCTTCAAGCAGGTAGCTAACCTCACTTTCCGGCGGCTGGTTTTTGGTTTGCGAGAAGGTATTTTATTTTCCTCTTACCCATTGAAACCGATTTTACAAGGACTTCTCCGAGCTTGACCCTATCCAGCACTTGGTGTTATATACAACTTACATTATATATACTTATACATTCCTGTAATTTGAAGATAATATTCTCAAAGCAAGGGTATATAGAGCGATAGATCGCTAAGTCATTCCAAATGTACAGTAAACCGAAGTACTTAGGAGTGAAGTGATTGTAACAGGTAGGAGTCTGATGTGACTAGTCTATGATCAATAGAAGAATATCAGGTAGGGAAAAATTGAAACGCGTTAAATGTTAAGACAATAATTAGTAAAAACATGGAGATAAAAGATTTCACTCTACATTAACAGTCTCAATGTTTGATATTCACTTATTTCTTGCAACTTGATTTCTTATACCTATTTATAGTCAGGCTACTACTATTATTATCAGTAAGCAAAAAAATGTTGCATTATATTCATCATTTACGTCCAGTGAAATAATAATATCGCATGTGTTGACAAAATGAGCCCGCTTTGTATAGTGTGTATTATCTCCGAGCAGTGGCAGTCAACTGCCGTCCCTTTTTGCATGCAAGTGTGAGGCATGTCGGATGTGTTACTGGCAGATTGTTGCTGACGCCCGGCCGACACATTACTACGCAATTGTGGCTAAGCACACAAACAGCGAATATGAATAATCAATGATGAGCTAACAGGGATGGACTTAAAAATAAAAATCTAAAATATTAAAATTCTAAGCTTTAAACACAACAAACAATTCAAACACAACTAGTACTTAAGCACAATTATATTTTATTTCACGTAGACTTAAAGTAGACGTTGGCAAATTAATTAGCATAGAATGAAGCAATTAGCATGCAGAACTCACTTAGGGTCATAATTCAACGTAATGCCCCAAAGCGGTGTAATTATCACCAGTAGCCACATCATCACCTGGCATTTTGCGGTTTTATCAGGGATGTTTCTGATACTTTGTGCAATGAATGTAAATTCGTCATCAACATTCTGAAGTTCGTAAACAAAAGAAAATTCCAGGATTTAATTACTACCCTTGGTATTTCCCAGTCTAATTATTGATGTGATCCATCTATTTGAACATATTTTAATTGGTGCATATTTGGTTGCAGACAATCTCTAGGCAATGGCACACTGTACTTCCCGCCTTTTCGTGCCGAGGATTATCGGAAAGATGTCCACTTTACTGTCTATCGCTGCCGAGCTTCCAATTTAGCTGGAACAATCATCAGCAGAGATGTTACAATACGAGCAGGTATTCGCTTCTGCATTGTCCTCCCATTTCCTCTTTTTATCTATCAATTTTACGTTGTCCATTCGAATAGATTATTCTTTTCATGCATAGGTCAAAACAAAGTGAAATTAACTCTATTTTTCACGACGGATTTGAAACTACACTGCCGCCTCCGCACGTGTACCGACTTCGAGCAGCCGTGCGAGAAAGATGTTTAATTTAGCTAATGGCTTCGGAAAGTTGATGAAGCGCGCCAGGCGCATTATCGCCCTGATGTGTATCCAGCGCCCTCGCAAGCCGCCTCCGGGAGCTCGTGTTCGACATGCACGATGCGTGTGTACAATACCCTCGCGGCTTTACTGACGTGTTCACGTTGATTCGGACGCTTTGCTGCAAATTAAAATGCTGCTGATGTAATGATGATGCGGCTTTTAAATTAAATGCAAATATTTAAGCAAACAGAGTATGAGAAAAAGAGAGTTCACAATTTTTCTTGGCTGCAGTTTTATCCAGAGGTCTCATGATTCAAGCGTGTTTTTTCATAACACATTGTGCTACCGCCGCCGGCTTCAATGATTTCCAGCGCGCATAAAAAAAAAACACGCATGCTGAGTAAACAACAGCACTCAGCTTGTTGCAGAAGCGCGCGTCATATTCTCGACACTTTCTATTCAAGTCGCATGCCGCCCAAGTATGCATTCAAATATCGGCTAGCCACCCCATACACGCTTCCATTCACACGTTGGCGGCACTTCTTATGCGCAGTGGCGATACATATGCAGATAGTTTGCAGGACGACTTAAAACGAGTGGCATCATCGCACCCTATATGTCAACACCAGTTGTAATTTACAAGCTATTAATATCTAGGTAAAATCTGCTGTTTTTGTGGTTACAGAAGGAAACAGTAACCTTTAAAATAGAGAAGGTGAAAAAATTTGGGAAGTTTTTGAATTATGTCTGGCGAGGAGTTTAATTGAAGAGTATTCTAAAATAAGTTATTTTCTTTTTTTAGCCGTTTCTAGTTGCGAGTGAGATTTTTAATATTTATTTCAATTCGATGGGTTGAGATTTTTATGATTCGATTAGTATAGCTTGCATCTTAAAACTTTACTATGAGGTTTTTTGTTTTTGTACTTTTAAAATAAATAGATAAATACTCGGACGTAAATAAAATATTAGTCAGAATGTTAATAAAATTTGTGGTTATTTTCTTGAATTATATGATAAAATACGAGTTAAATTTTTTAATAATATAATATTAATTTAATATTGAATCCAGTTTTTCCCTTGCATTTTGCCGGCTTTTCCAATTTATTTACTTGAATATTTCAAATCTCAGATAAATTTAAGGTTATGCATTTACGTGGTAACATGCTGATTGGCTAGATCATCTGCAACCCCAATAACACATCACGATTATGTTCAAACTCAATTCCGGCTAGTTTTCCGCCATGCCGCCGCAAGCTTGGCACAGAAAACCACAACTAGTTGGAAACGATTACCGAACATCCGAGAAAATGCCCCGCGGGAATCGCGCAAACGCTCGTCGCCTGCAAATCACTCCTAGCACTTTTCCCAAACTCCACCGTACACAACTCTTCCTACAGCAGGAATTGTTCTTTCAACTAGACGTAATGAAATTCTCAAATACTTATCCCTTCTTTTCGCACATCCCCTCTCTTTATGACAGTATAAAAAAAAATATTATACCATCTACCTCAAACAGTTTGTAATGTAAAAGCTTTCATTTGTTGCGGATATTTTCATCTCAAGTCTAGAAAGTGTCATGTGGCAGACACGCTGCGAGCTTGACTGTTGGCGCTGTAATGGAGGAAGATCAAACACCGATTACTTCCGTCGCTGAAAGCACATTCTGCATTCAGTTGCTGCGAAGGGTGCATGCGAAAATCTGTTTGCAATCGCTATTTATAACAGCAGAATAACAAACACTGCAGCGTGCAGCATGAGATAAATATGCGCTGAACCTGTCTGCGCTTTATGGCGTACTCGAAAAAACGCTGCAATAGGAGCGAGAGGTAAATGCGAGTGGATGGACTAGATGAGGATCTAGCTTTTCTATGCGCTAAGAATAAATAATTTACAATTAAATTGATATTATCGTACATGCACAAATTTCCAATCAAAATGAAAGTGGCTTGATTCAATAAGTTTGATGTGTTATTTCTATGTTTTTCTTTGTAAGAAAATTTTGCCTTTATAAAATGTCTCGTAACTTTTGTAATTCTAAATAGAATTGCTTAAAGATGTAGCAACAATTTGCTAATTGATACTGTGTAAATGCGTGGAAACAACATTTGTTATAAAGTATTACCGTTCACTTCTTTGTGCAAAACTCTGCTATATCAAACAAATGTACGCATTGATTGCTTTACATCACCGAGTATGACCTACACTACTTTTGTTATTGTTATTTTGTTATTTTTGGAGCGTACTGCAACCATGCCGATTACCCATACCGTACTTAACATCCTCTACTTCATTATACTGCATCAACACCCAGGATTATTAACAGTTACTCGCACTGAATCCTGTAGAACTATATATTATATTTAGTATTCTTTCAGCGGGATTTGAACCCGTGTCTCCGGAATAAGCACCTCCCTGTCTACGGAGCGAGGCCATGTTGGTTATTGTTTTACATTTAGTTTTGGCACAAACTGAACTTAATTTCGTTATAAAATGTTTGATTTCTATCAATTCGGGATAGTTGCCATACCTGTTAACTTAAATTTTTGTTTACATTTTAAGAAGTCCTTTATTAACTTGAAAAAAAAGATTTAGTTTTCTTCTTATTGATAAAAAACAATTAAATAATGGTTATCACTTTATTATTTATTATTGTCATGATCAAAGTATAGAATTACTAGATTTCAATTCAGAGTATCGTTGAGTATGGTTATAAAGTGTTTATTTCTAAAACCTTTTTTCTTGTATTTAAGCATCTTCCAAATTGTTGCAGAATATTGCTACTATATCCAAATCAACCTCAAAATTTAAGAAACAATTACTTTTCTATAAAATTAACCAAACAATATAAACTAATTCAGTATTTAGTATAGATAAATACCTTTAATTGGATGTATCTGGATAAATATTAATATTAAAACTTATAGTTATGTTTTATCCAGCTAATAAATTTAAATTATAGTTCAAATGTATTATGTTGATAAAATTTCACTACAACAGTTACTAAAATTCACTTAATAGAACGTCTTGGACTTTTTTTGGATTTTTTTCTCTTTAATGCAATTTGTGAATTGATACGGTTAAGTGGGAGTGA
This sequence comes from Diploeciton nevermanni, assembly GCA_027575565.1. Classification (NCBI taxonomy): domain Eukaryota; kingdom Metazoa; phylum Arthropoda; class Insecta; order Coleoptera; family Staphylinidae; genus Diploeciton; species Diploeciton nevermanni. The sequence goes on from JAODIE010000004.1 coordinate 9,166,557, forward strand.
TCTGGTGTTTCCTTTGTCGGGAATGGTCGTAAAACTTTATGAATTGTTTGGAAATGCTTATTATCTGTTTTTAATGTGGTTAGTATTGTATATATGTTGTTACCTGTGTGTGAATGTGTAATTTGGTGATCTTTAAGGACGCGAATGTGTTCTTTGTACCGGATTTGGAAATTTCTATTAATTTTTTTCTATATAAAAAGTTGGGCAAGAGTATCAGGTTGCCGCTGAATTTATGAATGTTTAGAGGATTTAGTGGATTATTGATTTTTTAGATAATTTTGTTATTTCTTCTGTATCTTATTTTAAAATTCAATTTTTTGGATATTATGGTTGTTGTAGATAAATATCAACTTTAATTCTTGGGATAGGTGGGAAGTGTTTTTCTTTTTGGTTCAGTGTTTTATTGTGCTGAATGTTTGAGCTATCTTTTTTACATTATATTTTGTATTATAGGGTAGGTGTCATGTTTTCTAATTTGTGTATCACTTCATATGTGTAACTACACTTAACGATACTCTGAATTCCAATTTATATAAATATATATCTTGGATCATTTAACAATTTACTTTCTCCGCAACATAGATAATTGCCCAAAGTTCAACCGGTTATCGCAACAAAAATTACATTTATTTCATGGCATATAAACCGCCCGTCACGCCGCCTCTCACTTGAACTTCATCAGTCTTGTTTTCCAGACACAATGCGCGCCAACAAAGCGCATTTACACGAATCGATCTTCTGACCTCTTTTTTATGTCACATTTCAACTCGGAACGGCCCACTGATAAAATACAAACTAAACAACCATTTAACAATTGCGTTGTTGTGTCAACTTGGTTGCCTAACACGAATGAAGCTTTTTCAGTGTTACCTATTTTATTTTATTTTGCAAAACATTTAATGAGATGGTGCTGGAGTATTTGTCTGCATTAGTAAAAACAGTCGAAAGTTATAATTACAAACAAATTACATTGGCCTAATCAGTATTTATTGATTTCCTGGGCGCAGTTTCGTATCGCCAGCAATTATCGCTCAGGATTAATCTACATTTTGCTAACGTGGCTGATTCCACTATTGACAACATTCATTTGAAGCAAGAGGTAGGCCAATATTGTGCGGCTCACCGATGCGATATAATAAGCACCCCTTTTCGTCCTTCATTAATCTTTACGCCTTCCAATTACCCGCCGCCGATTATATTGCCATCTACGCGGATTGCCTTGCATTGACGCGCATTGTCACAGGGTGGTGATCTTTTAATATGCATCAAGATTGCAGACAGGGTGGAGAAATGGAAGTATGACAATAAGGGTGCTTGAGAGCATAGAGCGTTAATGCATTGCTTGAGGGGATGCATTGAGCATTATAAAATGCTGACGTTTTACAGGCGATAAAAGACGCACTTGAATCACAATACACTTTAAGATTTTATTCATGGAAAGTAAAAGAAACTGAAGTGGTAAAAGTAAGTATTGTTGTTGCATTTGTTGCAGTTGTCAATCAGCATTATGATGTCCAAGTGTATCACACACATGTCCTGGCTGGGAATACGGCTGTCCTGTCGTGTGTGATCCCGGCCTTTGTCAAGGAACATGTGTCAGTTACTTCTTGGTCTAGAGATGAGACTATTTTACTTCCGGGATCAAATGTGGGTAAGGAAAATTTAGTGATAGGGATGTACTACAAATTAATCCATTTTCAATTACAAGTCATCGAATGATTTGTAGTATTTTAAGGAAATTATAATTGTTAGTATTAGTAGTATTGTATTTATTTCATAATCAAAATTTAGAAGGGTATCGTTGAGTGTGGTTATTTGTCATGAGTATTTAATTGTCATGATATAGATGAAAGTAAACTATAACACTAACTAATATTCACTTCTTTAATATAAATTTTCTGTTTTATGTAATTTGTTGTCCAAATTGTCCCAATCGCACCAATCTGCGAATTACATAAAGCAGGTCGGATCTTAAACAAATCTGAAGAAGGCAACATGCTGAAAACGTTCTATTAAGTGAATATTCGTACAGTTTGCTAGTGCATTTTCTTTGCTATTTATTTGATACAATTGAGTGTACAACTTCTTTAGTAAATTTTATAGAAATTTGTTTCTTAAATTTTCAGGCTTATTTCACTTAAGTATTGCATTAGAATAAACATACTTAAACACTTATGTTTTATTATTACAATGTTTTCGGCGTGTTGCCCTTTCCAGTATGATTATATTATGCATAAATATAAAGTATGTGTCAAAGTAAGTTTATCTGAATGCAATAGGACACATGAACAAAATAAATGTAAATTCTTAATAATTTCTTTAATTAGTATCCTTCGTACTTAATTCAGTTATACTATAGCAACGTAAATCAATAAAAGTTGATATAACTAATTTCCTTACAGAAACCTGCAAACATTGATGTATCCGGAAATATTTCACTAAAACACTAAAGAACTAACTAATGTTTATTTATATATCGTTTTTGGCTTGTTGTCCTCTTTGTCTTTTACACTTTGTCAATCTTCCCAAAATAGGATACATTAAAAGTATTGATATATACTAAATAGAAACAAAACTGAATTATTCCAAACATCAAATATAAGAAAAATCTTATCTTATATAAACCATCAAAGCACAAAACAAATTCATACTGAATAAGGTAACAAGCCAAAACGTTCTATAAATAACCAATAATTAGTAAGTGGTTGTTTACATTTTAGCTGATTTCAGTCAGCTCTAACTAACATAGCAACAAGTAATAATTATGATAATTATCTTATAAATAATTACATTAATATACATTGAGTTTTCTGTTTTTATTCTCAAATATACAAATGAAAATCATTAATGGAGTAAAAATGATCACCATCAGCAACAGCGTAAGCTGATATCTTAATGCAGAGTACGATTACGATGCCCTTCAATTGATATCAAATTCACATCCTTCTACTCTACTAGATAATTAACTTCCGGCCAACGACTGCGCGTTTGGAAACCTTAGAACGTCTTGATTAGCATCATATAATCACATTAACTTCTATGAACAACAAACAACGTTTCCCATTTTTCGGTCCAAATGGCAAATCATTCATATAGAACACAATCCATTTTATTTATGTTCCCATTGGGTCTCTTGGGTCTCTCCATTAAACGCACTTTCACCCAACTTACCACATCCACCTACGTTGTTGGTTATATTTAAAATTTACAAATATTTTCCGGATTCATGTACGGCTGCATTGGAATACACGCTGCGCCCGCAAATAAATGTCTGCTGCGTGCATCAGGTGACCACTCCTGTTACCTCTACATCCCTATAACCTGCAAATATATTGGATTTAGATACCCAGATGGACTGTATGTGAAAAGCAATAAATCACAGTTTGGTTGAGTTACATCACCATCTACAACTTCAATTTACAGCCAGCTGAATTGCGCTGGAAACATCAGCTGGTTGTCAGTGTCGGTTCATTTATAAAATAAACGATGCGCAATGTGCATCGGCATGAGGGAGTTGGGAATGCATTCAATGCATGTATAACGCGAGCCATGTTTCTGTTATCACACAGAATGTGTTTGGAAGAATGTGAGTGGAATTTAAATTGCGTTAAATGACCTTTAATAGAAAGCTTCAACTATAGAGTTTTGTTTTGGATCTTTTATTAGCTCCTCAATGCGATTTGTTTGCTTCAACGCAAAACTCGCTTGAAATAAGTCAATCGAGGTTATGTTCACGTGTTCCTGAAAAGTGCGCGTCGGATTCAATCAAGACGAGCGGTTACCCCACGGGCGAATCTCAGCTTTTCTGCTTTTTCCTGCTCCACATCCTTGCGACTCTCAGCAAGACTGAGCAATCGACAAAAACATTATTCTATCAACATTACGTACATTGCTTTGCGCAAAGCAAAATAAATTGAACGTGAAATGTAGATTGACGTACAAATCTACCCCTTTCAAATTTACAGAATATCTTCTAATATTCCATAGACATTCTCTTGCTCTTTGCTGTTCCTCGGTTGTTCGTAGGTTAGTGACACTCTTCGTTTCACTTCAGGTGGTCGATTAGTGGTTGTACAGGGTGCTGGCACTCTCCACATTCGTATGGTGCGTGCAGAAGATGCGCTTGCAAAATACTCCTGTCTCACCATCCATCAATTGACGCAAGAACGCAAACGCAGCGAGCCGGCCATCTTGACAGTGACAGGTAAGCAAAAATCACAGGTGTGCACAACGCGTGATAGTGGCACGATATTAGCATCTATCGAAAATAATTGTTCGATCAGCAAGTGTAAACTTGAGAACTCTCCGCAGAGCCTACGGGCAGCATGCCGCCCCGCCTCGCCGCCTCCGTGCAAACAACACAGTCGGCTGATCGCGAGACTGATGTGCATCTCACTTGTTCAGCGCAGGGTAATCCACCACCGACGTTCAAGTAATGTAACCTCACTTTGTTACTACGAAACTATTGATGATTTTTATTCGCGACGTATTACAGTTGGTTTAGAGAGGTTAACGGACACCTGCGAGCAGTTCAACCATCTGCTAGGATATCACCCCTTCAGGATATCCTGTATATCCGGAATCTGAAGCCGGAAGATGGAGGAAGATGGACGTGTAAAGTCTCGAACCACTTCGGAGAACAGAGATTGGATGTGTCCCTCACTGTGACTGCACATCTCTCCGTGCATATTCTACCTCAGTTACAAGTAATACAATGTTTCATAACCTAATCTAATTATGTACTCATGCATGTTTGAAAGGTGGTTAATTCAGGTGAAACCGCCCTTTTCAACTGTACGGTCTCGGGTTCACCAATTGGACGTGTTCAGTGGTTCCACAACGGAGACATTCTGCTCACAGAAGGAAGTCCCAGGATTGCACTGCACAACCAACTAGCGCTATCTGTCGCTGATGTCACTCGCCATGACAGGGGAATGTACCAATGTGTGGTGCAAAATGAGAGAGAAAACTCGCAAGGAAGCGCCGAACTACGTCTAGGTGGTAAGTTAATTTGCTTAATTACTGAAGAAAATCTCAACGAAAAAGAACCAAAGTCTTAAGGTGATAAAGTTGTTTACATTTGCCTGAGATAAAACTTGCGACGTAGCGAGTTTTAGTCAAGTGCGAAATTGTTCCCCCAAAGCAGAAGCAAACGAAGAAGGAACGCATGATAAATTGCGGACGGATGTGGAAAGTCATTTCCGGTATATTTTTCTTCAGCTAGCGACGGGGTGAGAAATTCGGGAAACGCAAAAAATGCTTAACTGGAAAACAGGATACCGCAAAAAATATATTGCGCGCAATGTCAAGCCGTGTCGTCGAGCACAATGCGATGCGGTCGTGAATTATCACTTTTCATCACCGCAAGCCAAGCGCTCGTTTTGTACGTTTCCAACATAATTCCAACTTAATTCAATTGCACGCCGCTCCTGAGAAAGATTGAATGTTCGTTGACTAGGTGAAAATTGTATAGGTTCTATTCGTAGTTCTCTTTTGTGTGTATAGATACAGTGCCTGAGTTGCAGTTCACTTTCATCGAGCAGGCTATCAGACCAAGACCCCAGGTCTCTTTGAGGTGCTCAGCTACTGGAAGCCCTCCGCCGCAATTTAAGTGGTTGCTGGACGGAGAACAACTGATAGATACAACATACGCGCATAGGTATGAAAACATCCTTCTCAATGCGGCAGGAAATCATCAAGACTCATTCTCACTTCTTGGCCCCTTGAAGGTATGCAATTGGACAACATGTGGATCAAAATGGCGATGTGATTGGCCATCTGAACATCACCAATGTGCGTGTTGAAGATGGAGGTCTCTATGGTTGTAGAGCAGTGAATTCCCTTGGATCAGCTGAGCATTCTGCCAGGTTAAACATCTATGGTCCTCCATTCATCCGTTCGATAGGCCCGAGGAAAGCCGTAGCTGGATCAGATACAACCCTGCACTGTCCTTATGCAGGCTATCCTATTGCTGCAGTCAGGTGGAGACGCAATGGACAAGAATTACCAATGGATCTTCGGCATAAATTAAATGAAGGTGGTGCCTTGACTATTCTGAGATTGGATCCAGTAACTGATTCAGATGTCTATACTTGTACTGTGACCTCAAGAGATGGGGAAGCTATGCATAGGAATATACAGCTAATTGTGCATAGTCCACCTATTTTGGAACCGTTTTCTTTTCCGAGTAGTCTACAAGAAGGCGGTAGAGCCCAAGTGACTTGTTACGTGACCTCGGGAGATATGCCAGTGCAGTTTACTTGGTATAGGAATGATATGCCTATCACAGCTTCACTGCAGGTATGGCCATGCGACGAAGACACAGATGGGGATAGTTACATTCTGATTTGCTTGAGTAGGTAGAAGAACATGCAGCTGAGTTCTACAGTATGTTGATCTTTAAGGAAGTCACTTCAAGGCACAGTGGAGCTTATACTTGTGTTGCAGCAAATTCCGCAGCCAGAGCGAACTACACAGCTCATCTGATGGTCAAAGGTCAGTTCCTGCAATTCTACCAATTTCAATTGCATAAAGTGCACCAATCTAATCTAATTCACTAGCCATTCGTTCTGTGTCATTCCATGCTACGCGTAATTGCATTACGTATTCGTCACGTATATTTTCACTCGAATTGCAAAGTGTTGTACGTCCGCAGTTCCGCCACAGTGGATCATCGAACCGCAAGATCTATCCGTCCTATTGGGCAGCCCAGTGATCGTCGACTGCGCCGCCAAAGGCTTTCCACATCCGCAAATTACGTGGCTTAAAGGACAAGGTATAAATTATCCATATGTAGAGTGCCGAGTGTAGAGTGTCACATGCATGTGTGGACGCAGGTAAAACCGCTGCCGACTACAACCCACTACTCAGCCTGCACGGCCGCAGCGTGCTATTGGCGAACGGTTCTATCTGGATGGAGGCAGTTGGGCCGCAGGACGAGGGACATTATCTATGCAGGGCGACTAATGGAATTGGTTCAGGACTCAGCAAAGTCATCTACGTTAGCGTGAATGGTAGTAGGTGTAAAAATTCCTCGGATATGCTATTAATTTAGAGGAATTTGCATACGCAGAGCCGGCGAGGTTTGACGCAACTTTCAGGGACGTGTCCACAAAGAGAGGAGGGCCAGTCACGTTGAACTGCAATGTCTATGGGGACACACCAATTGAGGTGCTGTGGAGTTTTAATGGGAATAGACTAGATCTGAATAATTATGGGTAAATAAAACATTGGATTTCTCGAAATGTTGATGTGACTATTTACTTTTTATTTGCTAGATTGTTATTGACAGAAACCAAAACTGATAATGGTTTCAATTCCCAAGTGACCATCAGCCGAACGGACAGAGAGCACTCTGGGATTTACAAGTGCCAAGCTGAGAATGCCTTTGGACGTGCTGAGCATTCAATTAATCTAGCTGTTCAAGAAAAACCAGACCCACCTGGACATGTCGAAGTGGTAGAAGTGTGTAGTAGAAATGTGCGTCTTGCTTGGAAAAGACCCTTCAATGGCAACAGTCCAGTGATTGGCTACTTAGTGCAGCACCAACAAATAGGCGTTGGTACGACTCGCTGGGAATCCGGTAGAGTTCATAATATCACTCTTCCAGCTGGATCGCCAGACAGTTCCAATGTGGATTCGGAGAGTGCAATCATTGGAGGTCTATACCCAGCTACAGCCTACAAAATCAGAATGCTTGCAGTCAACGGAATCGATCAAAGTAAGTTTGCCGAAGAAGTAGTGGTCAAAACTCAGGAAGAAGAACCATCTGAACCTCCGTCAGACGTCAGAGTAGACTCAGTGGGCTCTGATGAGATATTCCTTTCTTGGTCAGTGCCGCCACGAGAATCTTGGAATGGTGATTTGTTGGGTTATATCGTGTCTTGGAACCCGCAAGGATACCCTTCAAATAGCACTAAGACGACTACCATCAAAGGATGGGCTACAACCAAAGGGCAGATTACTGCTTTGAAGAAATATACTAGATATGATATTACTGTGCGTGCTTTTAATAGCATATCAGTTGGTCCTGAATCAACTGCCATAGTAGGAACGACAAAGGAAGGTGTCCCTGAAGCATCCCCGAAAGAGATCCAATGTTCGCAGGTGTCTTCACAGAGCATGAAAGTATCCTGGATGCCACCAAGTGCATCACAACATGGTGGACTCATTCAGGGTTATAAAATCTACTACAGACCAATTGTAACTGATATTAATGTTGACATCGCCGCAGCTGGCGAGATAAAACGTACACCCAGCACTGAAACATATTTACATGGTCTGTACAAATTTACGAATTACTCCATTAAGGTTCTGGCTTACACTGGCGCTGGGGATGGGATACTAAGTGCACCTATTTTCTGTACGACTGAAGAAGACCTCCCTGGACCACCTGCCAGTATTCGGGCGGCTGCCCTCACCTCCGAATCTATTCTGATATCATGGTTACCACCAAGCAAACCTAACGGAAGAGTACTATTGTATACTATTTACTATCGAGATGCAGGGCGTGTTGGAAAACATTCTAGTCATACTGTCCGAACCGAGGATACTCCACAATATGGCCTTGTCTACGAAGTGCGCCATTTGGTAGAACACCAATCCTATGAATTCTGGGTATCTGCTACTACTAGTGTTGGGGAAGGTGAACCAACGTCAATTGCAACGCAGACTACGAATAGCAAAGCACCGTCGCGGATTGCGTCGTTTAGTCAGGTGCTGTATAGGGCTGTTAAGAGTAAGGTGTTGTTGCCTTGTTTAGCTGTGGGAAACCCTACTCCGAGGACGAGGTGGATACATCGGGAGAGACCTGTTACATTTAGTCCTTTTTATATGGTAACCAGTGATGGACACTTGAGTATTTACAGTAAGTTGATTGGACTGGATTAAGTAGTGGATGATGATTGGTGGGTATTGGTTTTGACAGGTGTTGATCAATCTTTAGCTGGAAATTATACTTGCTCAGCTAAGAATCTCTTCGGAGAGGATAATATTACTTATTCTCTGTTTGTAATCATGTCGCCGAGTTCGCCAACACTAGAGGTCCAATTCACCACTGCCACTAGTATCAGATTGAGGTGGACTCAGCCTGAGAATGGGGGAGCTATCATACAAGGTAATACCAGCTTTATTTATCGCTTTGGGAACCGCCCCGCTCGAATCGGTGACAACCGTTGGAGTTTAAAACCGAGCTGAGAGTCTGAATCCTGCTAAACAGAAAAACGGTTCAGCTGCTGAAAGGCAAGTACGGTATCGATCTGTGGCTGATATGATTGCATTACGCTCACAAGTTACACGCCACGCCGCGCTAGAAATGAAATTTGGTAACTAAAGAGTTGATTGGGATTTATGAAGTCAGCGCTACGCGGCGGCTTTTCTCACTCTCTCACACATGAACGATTGCAATCGCGCTATCGAGTGGAAGAGAGTAAGAAGCCGCCTCGTAAACGCGCCTTAATATCACAAAGTGAAATGAAAAATATTCAAAATTCTTTTGTTTGAAGTTTATTGTATCAATTTTAGAGGAATATCCAGATTAGCTCAATTTTATTTGAATTCTATAGACGAATAACAAGATGTTTCTGATTTTATGGTTTTAATGAAGAAAACTAGAGATAACAAGAAGAGAAATATCAATTAGTTCTGAGATTTGCCTTTCGACGTACAATTTTATCCGCCTCATTAAAACAGGAAATAACTGAATATATTAGCAACCTTTTCGACATTTCACACACGCGAGCTTGATTTGTCAAGGTCCCTGGCCTTTTTCTTTCACTTTTTCCACGTATCCGCCACAATGTAACGGCAGCGCCAGCATATCCATAAAGGTGCTAAAGGTTATTAAGACAATTCTTGTGAAATTGCATTCCCTTCACCAAAACGAACAAAAGCGTAAAAGATCACAATACCATGTCGCAGCAGCAGCAAAACGAATAAAAACAAACAAGCAAAATGGACGCGAGTACAATGTGCACCAGTTGTTGCTATTCATTCAACAATTGCGCACTGGATTCCGCGCGGACATCAAGAGTTATATGGCGTGGATTGTGTGACGTAAATGAGCAATTTTAATGACGGGATGTATAAAAACGGAATCCAATCAGCGGAATCAGCGTAACGAAATGACACTAATTGTAAGTGCATTTAAACGAAACGAGACGCGTTCCAGCTCGAGAGCTAAACAAGCTTGAAACGATGAAATTGAATTGTTGTTGGGGTTTGAATCAATATGTTGCTGGAAATGAGACTGATGTAATGATTACTTAATATTCACATAGATAATTCACAGTAAGCAATATGCTAAGAAGCGAAAGCAATAAAAACCAAGTTTATATTACTTTGCTATTTACGTGCAAATATATAGAATAATCGAATGTCAGTTGGAAATTCGCTCATCAATTATTACCGTCTGTAAGGCATTTACACCACGTTTAACAACTAGTTGGTGCCGGGTGTTGTCAAGTTGTCGAAGGTCAGCCTATTGTTGAGCATCATAAAAATCGGCAGTGTTATTAGTGCGTGGAAACCGATTGGAAACCATAACAGCCAACAAGTAACGGAAAAAACACTAAGCGGATATTAAACTATTTATATTACTCAGGCGTGGCAGCTGAATATGATGTGGATGTCCAATAACAATTCAATACAAAGCGATTGCCTTACTTTTAAACGAGTATTTTTTACCTTTGTGTGAAAATTCCGTTTTTTCCTCATTGACCGGATGGATTTTCTTGGGTTCGGTTAATACAACGTATTGGCATAAAATATGGTCCTCCTTGTGAGAGTGGCTGCGGGAGACATTTCGAAATGAAGAGAATTTGGATGAATTGGTGATGGTGAAATTTTTAGTTCATATTAATTATTTGAGACTTTTTGGGAACATTCTGTATAATGCATCAAGTCAAACATCTACAATATGTGTTGGGCTTAAAGGCTAACAACCTTTTTGTGTCGACAATTTTATTTATTTCGCTTTATTTAATAAAGTGTTTATTTAAAGAATAAAATAATAATTTCCAAGTTATCTTGGATTAGCTATTTGGTAATTTCGCAGTAACGACCTTCATAAACATGTGCGTTTATTGTTTTTCTTTCTTTCTCAGTTCTTCTTGCTTTAAGTAAGTTGCTTAAACTTGGAAATTTGTAATGTTTTATTCAAGGTAGAAGCATGTCGGACAAGTCTATTTATTTATTTAATTACTTATTTAACATAGTTATTGTTTTACCTTTTTCACTTAGTGGTATTGTTCAGATAATACTTTAATTGGCATTTATAAAAGCTTTTAATTCAGTTTAGGCTTCAAATTACAAATTGCATGTTATTGTACACTCAACATCGCTAGTTTGACATATGATTAATAAATGATAAAATACTTTCACAACTTGCAAAATGCTGTTGGTATAATATAAGAATTATTTTTTTAAATAAAATTTTGACAATATTCGGCAACATGTCGAAAATGTTCTATTAGGTGAAAATTCGTACGTGTATAGTGAAATTTTATCAACGAAATGAATATTAAACACTTCGTAACCACACTCACCGATAATAAGAAGAAATTAGTTTCAGATGACAAATTTATGCTTTGAAGCAAAAGTTAGTAACCTACAGCGTAAACGGCTCCCAACAAGCTTTTGTATGGCCCGTCAAAGCACCAAGCTAATTTAAGAAAAAACAACAAACCTATAGTGTGAGCGTGCCGTTACTGTCGACAAATTAATATTTTCTTTGTTTTTTCGCCTTGGGTCTATTGTTCTAATAATCAACATTGAAATAAACTATCGAAGAATATTATTTTCATGTGTCGGGCGCATTAGTTTTATGAATTGTCAATACTTTGTCTTAGCAATGCTACAAAAAAGGACACTAAAACCAAATAATATTCAAGGTGCGGGCCGCGCAATTCTTTGGATGGTTTACGATAATTTGTAATGATAATTTAGTAATTTCTAATTTAACTCTTCGCAAATAGGAACAAACCTATATTACATTTTGAATGGTGATTCATTTATTTGTATATTGATAAAAGCTTGTAATTTCACTATTCTTGACAACTTAAATATCTACTTTGCTTCGAAATTATGTTTTCAACGCCACAAATACTTCCTGGAGGTATGTCCAGGACATTGTCTATATTTTCAGTCTGATAATAATTTTAAAAAGTACTCTTATTTTTGACGCCTTGAAAGATTTTCCAAAATTATACCAAAATAATAATTTAAAATATTATAAAATTTCATAGCTGCCTCGGTAGCACACTTAGCGGCGCTAACAATGGCTTACAAATTAGTGGATCACAAGATTAATCTAGTTTAAAACCAAGCTGAGAGTCTGCATCCTGCCGAACACAAAAACGGTGCAGGTCTCATAAGTCACCTATCACGATGCTTGAGTACAAGAAAAGATTGATGATGAATAAATTTCAACTATTGCAATTCTGATCTTGATGACGAATACAACATTGCGAAAACTTTCCGAATTAGAAAGGAATAAAGGTCTAAGAAGTGATATTTTACAAATAAATAAACATGATCGATTTGAATCTTGTTCTATGCACGTCAAATAATACATAACTGTCTCATCTAGGTATAATTGTTTTCCCGCTAAATATACAGCAATTTTCTCACATATTATCATTTCACTTAACTATTGAAATATTATTAGTAATATCCACTTTTTATTTTTCTCTCTAATTCCTTGAATCACCAACCATTTAAACTATATCAACCGCAGCAATTACCTCCGTCTGTAAGTCTCAAATCCAAGTACTTTTATCGGTTGATTGCCTTTCCGTTTCCATAATGTATGCAGCATTTACGTAACAAGATGTATTGGAAATGCAGCTGGTAATTTGACCAACATGCACGCAAATCAAGAGCAACAGATTTATGTGAAAGCATAATGCGTTAAAAGTGGATTAAATAATAATTAGACATTGCAACTTATGAGAGCTAGTATGAATTAACAGAATGAAAACAATGATGAAGCAATCCAAAGTATATATTTTTAATTTGGTTTCAATTGAAGTGGTTTGAAATAACGTGGAATATTAATTAATAACGTATATAAAATAATTGGCAGCACAAGTTCTTATTTTTAAGTTCTTAACATTGACATGGTAATTAAATTTTAGAAATCATCAATTAAGACGTTATTACGAACATTTGTACAATACAAAGAGCACAAAATAAATAAACACTATTTAAAAGTAATTGTAAAAAGATATTATTGAATTGACAATATTCTTTCAATAGTTATGAAGTATTTAGAAAGTTAAGTCATATCTATTCACTACTTGTGGATGCATATGTCTGATAAATATTTTCGACATAATCAAATGCTTCTACGTTAATCATTCGATAAAAAGTTGAAATATCTAATATTTACTTATTCAAAATATCATCAAATTTAAATTCTTATTTATATATACAAGTTATAAAGAATCATCCAATCATTACGTCTGGCTTTTATAATTTAAGTATATTTGCTGAAATTTTCATCAAATTTATACTGTTACTTCCAGACTAATAAACAATTTAATATATTACTGTCGAAACTATGACATAAATCATTGAAATTTTAATAAATTCTAGATCCAAGACAATTCTTTCATTCCATAGACTAAAGCATAAAATTTCCTACAGTATCGCCAGAATTACACACTCTAACATAAATATTATATGTCATTCTATACAGGGCATTCCCGTACATCATATTATCTTCTCAACAAACTCCATTTCTTATTAAAGAAACCAATTGCATTATAAGCACTAGCTTGAAAGTATGTTATTGTGTGACATTCAGTATTATAGATATTGTGCACGTAATGAAAGCAAAATGTGCATGTGAACATTGCGAAGGTAAACGCCCGGGGACAGCAATGAGACAAGCAACGAACGACGACGGCACAACGTGTTGCCGCCGACGCCAGGTAATAAATTCGGAGGTCGTGCTATAGATAGCAATAGACAAGCAATATGTTCCTATAAACATCAGCTGGGCATATTTGATAATGACTATTGTAATATACTTGAATTGCAAAGCGAGAAGTAAATGATTGAAATTGATATGAGAACTACATTATAGTTTAGATTATAAAAGACAAATATTGGTGATTACTCTATCTGTTGAATACCGAAACAAAATAAGCAATTGTATATGGCGCCTGAAATCCCCCTTAGAAAAGGATCTAAAACCCAAAGTTGGATAGCAATAATACACAAGATTATAAAAGCGTTAATGGAAAGAAATAAATATGTTTTCATTTGTACCAGGGGTTGGCAACCTTTTTCAGACGGCGGGCCATTTTCAAAAAAATCTGCGCGGGTCGCACATTGAAATTCGGGTATTATCAAAAATAAATATATACTATATTTTTATTAGCATAGTATAATAACAATAATGCCAGTGAACAAAAATATAGAATTTATAAAGGGATTTTTTTTAAATTCCGGACAAATTTCGTTAATAGCAACCAAAATTTCTTTTTTTTTTTCTTTAATAAAAACCATCCGTAAACGATTTGTAATGTTTATCAATTAATATCAAAATACGTAAAAATGTTATGACCAATGCTGAATAACTCAGCTACATACATTCGGTACTCTCTGAATTTATGGGTTACGCGTTGCATCGACGCGCACTGCACAAGTTAAGTGAAGTTAAGTGCTGTGTCCCCTTCTATAGTTTTGCCAAGACTTAAAATTAAGAATGTATGAAACTAAACACTCGACATATATGAAAATAATATTCGTCGATAAGATAAACTGATCATAAGACTAAATTAGTTTTTTCAATGTTGATTATTAGAACAATAGACCCAAGGTGAAAAAACAAAGAAAATATTAATTTGTCGGCAGTAACGGCACGCTCACACTATAAGATTGTTGTTTTTTCTTGAATTATCTTGATGCTGTAGCGGGCCGTACAAAAGCCAATAGACCCTGAAAAAGCAAAGGAAGCAATAATTTGTAACTTAACCTGCATATTTTTGTCATCAGTAACTGCACGTTCACGCCATAAGCTTCTTATTTTCCGCTAAATTATATTGATGCTTTGGCGGGCCGCACAAAATTGCAATGGGCCGCGCTTTGTCAACTTCTGGCTTAAACTGTTATTATTGACTAAGTCTGGAATTACAAAATTTCTCACCAATAAAAGATTCACGACACTTTCTCAAGTATGTGCCGAGAAAACGGTTTTTTTCAACATTCTGTGGAACCCTTCGTTTCTCTTTCGATTTCAGTTTTTTTTTTTGTCTAAATTTCGGTTCTGACTTTACATTCGTATGTCTCATAATTTCTAAAAATATAGAATTAGATGTGTTGTTAATGCAAACTTTTTAATTAACTCTGAGGTGTGAACGAAACTTGTTTATCTTTAATGATTCCGAAGTTATAAGTTCTCAAAGTGAATTTTTCCGAAAAGTGCGGACGCTAATATGAACGCATATTCCAAATATACATTTTGAAAGCAAGCAGGAATTGTTTATTATTTTTTTTTATTACCTTTTTAATAATTTTATCGCATTTAAGATATTTTAAATTTACAAAAGTTATTCTCAATTTTGACTCATTTGCGCTGTAGTATCGTGCAACGCCTCAAGTCACATATTTGTACAATTGCAAGTGTCCAAAATCAAATTAGCTTACTCGCACATCTACAATGCAATAGAAATATCAAATTACTCATTTATCGCGTTGCGTCAACATCAAGAGTCGATTGTAGCAAAAATGAGCCAACATCAAGTTTAAAGTTGACAATGTCAAAAAAATCTCAAAAACTAAATGCGATAAAATAATAGGAAAACTAATGTCGCACTGAGTTAAGTAAATCTACCTTTGTTACATTCCAAACGCATATTGATTTGAAGTATGCGTTATTACTTAATACCAAGTGTGAACAAGACTAATTGTGCGTATGTAAATTACGAAACATTCTATCCCAACCGAAAGTTGGCCAAATAAATCGAAATCAAAAAAGGAACAGAGGTCGCCATAAACTGTCTGACAAAACCGTTTTTTCAGCACATTATAATTTGTCAAGTGCCAATCTCAGTCAATCTCACATTGACCGGAAAAAATAACATTGAAATTGATTGCACAGTGTAATTGTTGTTGCGCGGGAGACGCGGCTGAATTATCTAAAAACCTCGACCTATCAAAGGCCATTAAGAGGATTTTTAATAATGGATTGTAGTTAGTCAGTTTCATAACTGATTGAACCCTGACTGAGACTGATGTTTATAATTTCCGAGCTTGGACGTTACCTATGCACGACACAATAACAAAATAAGAAGGGCAACGTCCAGGCTTTCTAGATTAAAAACTAATGCCGGTGATTGCACAGCTCCCCATAGTTGATTGCTACGATCGGTAACAATTGTAAAAAACTTTATTTGTTATCTTCTCTATAAAAATTCAATTATGTCCACCTATTATACTTTCCATCTAAAAGCTTCACTTAAATCCATTACGCCATTCACCAATTTTATTTCCGTTAAAGAACGCCTCCACCCAAAACACGCACAACTTCAATGGCGTTCACTCGTTTAGTTCCGGTTGTAGCTGGATGGCGTTCAACAATTGTTATAAACAATATGCTCCACAACCATACCGTATGTTATGCAGGCCTATTACGCCTATTCGCTTCATGACCAATCAAGTCCAGCATGTCATTTTCATGCCTTGTCGCCCACAGACCGTCACGACAATAACCTCACGCTCCACACATGAGTAAACCAGCTCAGAGAGACCCAACAGCTAACAATACATTGGACACAAGACAATCACTCGCGATAATCTCACAATCTAGTAACGATCGTAACTTGGTGCGAAATGATGACTTGAGCTGCAATCAGCTGAGCCGTATTAGGTTGCATTCAGATTAGGTTAGGTTTGATTATGCGTGAAACTGATAGCTAAGTATTCGCACAATGTGCTGACCTACTGTAACAATCACTGATAGTATTTGATAAGTTGAAATGTCGGTATAATCTGTGCATAGTGGTAGTAATATTAATTAAATTTGATTGAACTTTAGTGAAGTATGAATTAAGCTGGACGCATTGAATTTGCTCTTTAATAGTTTTAAGGAGAGAGAGAGAAATTAAATAACCGCCATTACTTGATTTCTAGACAATTTAACATTTACTGCATGCGATAAAAACCGCCATTATTGTTGTATCGTGGGATTTCCACAAATTATTTGGGTGACAATTGACTAATGGGCAATTAGTGTTTAGTGTTAGATTAATTGTTACGAAGTGACGGTATAGGTGATGTTTTTTTTTTCATAGTATTAATAATGTACGAAAGAGAAAGGAAAGTTGTGAGAAAATAAAACAATTGGTGTGGAATGTACTTAAGTCAAATTTGTATCACACATTTTATTGCTTCAACTTTTTGACTAAAAAATTCTATTTCCAAAACTAAATGCGTGAATAAAATTGGATTACTAGTGTCGTATTGGGCAACTCATACTTAATCTAGTGAACATACTTTCGTTTTATTCCAAATGTATATTTGTTATTCGAAATATGCGTTCAAATGGTCTTTTTGCACTTTTTCACAAATTCTCACTTTGAGAACTTATAACTTCGAACCTATTAAACCTAAACAAATCACGTTTTTACACATATCGTCAGTATCTATTCACAAATTGTTATTGAAAGCAGCTAACTGATCTCACAATAATTACGGTAGTTATGAGCCAACATAAATCGAAATTAAATAAAAACAATGGACGATTGGAACATTTTGAAATTTTTTTCTTAGAAAATCATGATTGATCGAATTTGCTGTTCCACAATGTTATCGGAAACGTTTGAGATCCGATATAAATGTTTTAAGGCATTTTAAATAACAATCAGAAGACGAGCAATTTTGGAGTCTTGATAACAAGTTTCTAGGTGATGTACTAATTTATATTTCATGTAAAATTTAAAGAGCTTCATAATTCAAAAGGAAAAATTTGGTCTAAGAGAAATTGGTCAATTGGTCAATTTACTGGGTGTTTTATGGGCGTTATAACAAAACATATTTGGAATAACGTTGAGTGTGGTCACGAAGTGTTTATTATATAGTATATGGATGAAACTTAACTATAAGAATTGCCTTCTTCAGAATATTGAAAGGGACTTAAGTAATATACATTGTTTTCCAAAACTGAAGAAGGCAATCGATCAAAAACAGTTTGCAAATTAATACTAAGTAAATGTTATAGTTAAGGTTCATCTATAAAAACATATTTCTTATTCAGAATTTACACAAAATTCATTCGAATAAATTATTTTTTTTTACTTCCGTTACCTTACTTACAGCCTGCTCTAGAGGAAATTACATTTGTTGCTTTCAGCAAGGCACCATTTCACACGTTATCGTATTGAAAACAAGTCAATATTTTTTCTGTGTACCTATCTTCGTATTACCGCAAATGCATTTGTAATTGGTCATACGACCAGAATCCGCGTGGACCAAAATTAGCTCCCACTAAATTCTACTCAATAAAAATAATTGCATTTAAAATAAAAGAATTCAGAATCAAGTAATCATCTCGTAAACATTTAATACCAATGCATTTTCCACCCATTACGATTATCCATCATCCGGTCGAGGACAAATGCACGCTATGCAGATATTTGCATACCACCAACATTGCATTTATTGTCCTCGTGGCGCATTCCAGTCTAAACATCTCAACGAAGATTAATAAGATGCAGCTTGAATGCAAGCATCTTGCAAGCTAGCCGACACAGTCAACATGCAATGTAGTCAGATAAATCACACACACAATTTACTTTCTTTTAAAAATTCAATTGGAAATTTAATTCCATCCTTACGTGGTGCCTCATTGACTAAAGATATCTTTCTCATTCTCCTAATTGGCTGACTGCACTGCACAAACAAGTCTCATTGCTTGTAGTGAGTGTATTCTGTTTTATACAAATGGAGAAATGTATTTTATAAACAGCTAAATGTTATAAAAAAATAATAATAAAAAAGAAGGTCCGAAAACGGAACAAAATCATGGTTTCATGGAGAGTTTATTGTGTCATTCTGTCTGATTTAAAGGTGAATGTGAGAGAAATAACAATAAAACAAGACACGCAGATTGAGAAAAATATTTAGCACGAGTGGCGTGTGTATGTTCAAAATTCGAGGATTACACGTTAATTACAATGCGGATTGTTGCAACACTCGTACTTCTTCTAGAACGAAGCGCCGTTCAAATGAGATTATTCCATGGATTCACGGGAGTTTGAAGGATGATTTACAAACTGGATGGAATAACGTGAATGATGCAATTAAAATACTGATGCGTTGTAAAATTAATCAAAACAGTGTTAAAATCAATAAAAACTGTCAATCAATCCCCAAACCATTGAACAATTCCAGAATCCTCTTTCAACTCTGAACAAAACAACTTCGTATAATTCAATCAAAATTATTGCTTCAACTTCAAATCCTCGAATTTCAATTAAATTACAACCTGCATTATGTTCTATAAGCTCAAGTATTTGCCTTTGTTAGCCGCCTCCCTCCTGTCTGATGCTTTTAATAAACAAAGATTGCAACGCAAACATTTACGCTCCATCTCGTCACACACGAAATGCAGCGAGAGCATAAAGGAGCAGCATGTGATGCAATACGCTGGCTCAGTGGGGGCAGGGATGCGGCGGATTGTTGTCGGCGGATGATTGCGTTTTGAAGTGCTTCGAACTGGTCGTTTGCAAAATTCCTGCGCGCCACTGCGGCGTGCAACAATACGCGGCGTAATCGCGGCGCGGGTAACGAAATTCTCGCCCGCTGGCAGTAACGCACAATTCGAATGCGATGGAATTATCTGTTGGCAAACCGGTGGAGAAAAAGTGTACAGAATGTGTCACAATTGGTTTGAGGTGTGTGGTAAGTGATTGAGCACTTCATAAAGAAAGTAGGACATTGTAAAACTCCACAGAATGATGACTTTAGATTCTGAATTGCGAAGCTTATTTTCTGAGATTATATTTTGCTACAATAGAGTAGGAAGCTTAATTCCGGTTTCTTACAATAAAACTAAGAAAGCAGTAAACACAATATATTATTAGAATTCCTTTATTTCTCAATCACTAACAATTTTTGTTTTCCAGGTTATACCCTCTTTTCTAAGATGTACACCAACGATTGGGCATCTAACGAAATCTCTCCGGAACACAACGTCTACACCTACGACGACATGCGTTGTGGAAGCACCTACCACATCTATGTCCTCGCCCACAATCGAGTAGGCAACGGATCTCCGAGCTCCATACTCACAGTTAGCACCAAAGGAGGTCCACCTCAACTCCCCAAAGAAAAGGAGTTCCTCATAACAAACGCAACCGCACTCCAGTTAAATCTCTACAACTGGCCTAATGGTGGTTGTGTCATCACCCAATTCTCCATCTCATACAAAGCGCTACTAGAGGACAAATGGACATTGGTCTCCAACAGTGCATCTGGAGATAACCTCATTATTCATAATCTAGAACCAGCAACTTGGTATCAATTAAAGATAACAGCTCAGAATGATGCTGGAAGAGCAGATGGATTCTTTAATATTGCCACCACCAGATTGACAGGAGAACAGATTCCACCACCTCCAAGCCTGACTCAAAAGACGACTCCAGGTGGGGAGTTATACAAGGAGGCTTATCTTTATGTTTCTTTGGGGGTGATTGTCGTAATTTTAGTTTGCGTTGGTGTGATATGGATGCGGAGGATATTAAGAAATCGAAGGTATCTTATATCTGGAACTTTCTGCCTGGAAGACTAGAACTATTGTTGGAATTTTTCTAGGAGAGAGGTTGATAGCAGTCTTAATGAAGAGCAACTTGCTGAAAAGGCTGCCAGCGAGAAGGAAAATCGACGGAATATGAAACAACAAGTTTATACTTCTTCTCCAATGAAGTGTGATAAACAATCGAGAGATGATGCTTCTGGTACGCCATTTATTATAACCGACAATCATTTTAAAATCACATACATATTTTCGTTTTCAGGCATGTATGAAATAAGCCCCTATGCTACATTTAGTGTGTCTGGCAACAATCCTGCTGTAACCACATCCTCTTTGGACTACACCATGCAATTCAAGACTTTTGGTCATATTGAAGAAGTGGAAAACTATCCGAAAATGAGAAGTGGCAAGCACAGTTGGCACAAGTCCCAGAGATATTACAACAATGAAGGTATTATTGCTCTTATTGTAATTAGTCTACAATTGAATTCATTAATGCCCCATTCTAGCTGCTACAGTGTCCCATGAAAATCGAATGAGATGTGCAAGAGCTCTCACCAGAGGTGACTCCGAATCAGACGACACAAGTGGTAGTCCATGCGCTGAGTTTCCCGGAGGGTCCAACTACAGGGTCCCAGTAAAGGCAGCAACACCGCGAGCGGGTGAGCCTCACCGTACCGCCGGGTGTGGCGGGTATCCCGGTTACGAAACCTTGCTAGTTTCAGATCTCTTCCGGCGCGACTCAAGCACCGAGTCCAATGACATCTCGCCGCCAGCGGAGCGACGCCTCACACCTCGGCATGTTGGTGGAGGTGCCCAAATCCGCAAGCATCATAGACCTACGAGCACCAGCAGGTAGCCAAGGTACCTTCCTATAGAAAAGAGAGACCGGATTCGGTACTACAAATACCTACAATTGGAATAGTAACAGTAGTACTCCTAATATAAGCTATAATAGCTAAGGATCAAACACAATCTGACGTTTTCTGTTGTTTGTGTTATCAGCGGTGAGGAAGAAATCGAGAGGATTCTCAGTGAAGGCGCCGCAAGTTTTAGCCTTCAGCCCCCAATGAGATTCTCGGACAGCCGAGAGTTGTCCGAAGCCGAGTGCGATCGAGATGTCAAAATGGCGAAGCTGCCCATTGAATTAGCCAGCATGCTCGCCAGGTAGTTGAAGACTCACACATAAAATCCCCATTGCACTCGCTCATCTTCACTCAGCCATCACTCAACGTGTTTGCAGATATCAGGAGCGTCGGGAGCAGGAACAGAGAGAGTTCGCAATTAATGTCTGAGCGCCGTTCATTGAGCGGATCAAGACTGATTTGGTCAAAAGCTGTAAACCAACTCTGACATGATATTGGAAAATAATTATTGTAATCCTTGCTAGTGTGGTATTATTATAATCATGTTGTATGATTGTATAATTATATGGATTCCATATTGCAAATATTGACATGGACTTTTAATAAAATATGTTCCGTTTGTAAACCCGATTGTTTCAGTGTTAATTTTGATTGAATATTTATTACATTAGGAGGAAACCTATTTATTTATAGATATATTGCGTATTGTTTCACTACGCAAAAATGCAATAGGTTGTGTTTCTAGATGAATTTGTAGCGGAAATTGCGGAAAATCTTGATTTTCACGCTTGACGTGCATTGTAATCAAGTTGTGTCCCAATAGAATTGGCAAAAAATGATGCGCGGTGGAAGCGCAGAGAATAATACAATACGCAGCAATCTATCTGCTTGATTCTGGACAAGTTAAATCAAAATATAGTGCGTTACTGGAATAGCTGAGTGCTGAAATATTGACCTAAGAGTCAAAGTGAGTGTAGTAACAAATAATTTTTTGTTGTTTATCCCAAATTGAAGAAATCGATCAGAAATGTACCTAAGTAAATTTTCTAAAATTCAATTCCGAAACTTTAAATTCAAAGAACACTTTACAAATTGTACACCTTTTTGACGTAATTTTCTGCCAAAATATTAACTCGCTAGTAAAACCCCAATTTTATAATATTAAAATACTTGGAATTATATTAACAGGTTGATATTTTCACCACCTAGACAACTAAAATATTATATATATTTAGTAATAATTAGGTTCCTATTCTTTACACATAACAATAACGAAGATTGAAGGTACCGGAATAATATTTTTTAAATCTTTCATAAAATTCTATCCTTCTATCTTCTTCTCCAGTTGAATCTGACTTAGTTTAACACTGAAATATTTCCAATTTTCTAAAATAAAGCTCTAGACCTTAAAACTGCAAATATAAATCATAAATTTATAAGAATATAAGATTAATTTATCGCAATTACTTTTTAAAAATATTACTTATTCAAAGTTAACTTTGATTTCATGATAAAGTATTGTAGTCCAAGTCAATTGTGTAGTAAACTTGGATAGTTTGAGTTTCCATCCGAATAATAACAGACTTTATTTATATATATTTTTTATTGAAATTGAAATGACAAAACTTCAATTGCACTTAATTAAATTTGTTCACGCTGATGACTTAATTCTTCATCTAAATAATTATCGTCTCTATGATAACTTATGCAAATATAGCTTACGTATAGCTCCAAAACCCTCAAATCCAACTCACGCGCCTTGCGTAATTTTCGCTAATCGTCCGCCTGGCCGTGAAGACGATACACACAAGCAACAATGGGCAATAATTTATGAACGCACGCGAATTGTGAGGTCGCTTTTCGTTTATATTGTGCACATTTCTTTATGTAATTTGCTTTCGAATTTGGATTTCAAAAAGCTTACATTCACTTCATTCAGCAATTGTGGCAATTTTGGTTATACTATAAAACCTAGTTTTGACTAATCATGTCTTAAGCCATGTATAACTCTTGGAAAATAGACTTAAGTCAGTTAAGAACTATTGAAGAAAGTAAAAATTGCAATGAACTAATGTTTTAATTAATCTTTACATACCTTGTTACACTTTAGTCAGAAGTGTGTCAGTCACTACTTGATGAATCAAGAAAACATGTTTGATTGACTTAAGTCACAAAAATGCAATTCGGAATGTAGCGAAAATTAATTCGCGATTAGAAAGGAAGTGCATGCACGTGAAGGCGTTGGTCGTTTTATGTAAGTGACTTAAGGCAATCTTTGCTGAGCACACAGGGAGAAAGACTCGTCAAGGTCTTGCTTCCAATTGGAAGTGAATGTTGCGAATTGAACGAAATCTCAGAATGTGCAAACCTAGCGTCTTTGAATCTAATCCTGGTTGTGAGTGGGGACCATCGAGAGCGTTTGCGCTCCCGCCACACGCGCCGTCGTCGCCTGTGAAAGGCGCACGTTTCACTTAAGAACCACTTTTCAAGAAACCGCCGACCCAGTCAGCGCGAGCCGCACGAGATCGCGACATCGCGCAGCACCAGCACGCCACGAAGAGCTCGTGGTGGACGCGCACGTCACATTTGGGGAGAATTTTCATGTTCCGCGACCGCTTGATGGGGAAGTGCTTTTAGCTCCAGCGTGTGACCTCCAAGATCCTGACCACTTCCGGCTTTGGATTATTTCTGACGCGTGTGAATCGGTTCTTTATTTTTTTTACAATTTTTCCTTGTTTGGACAAGGGTGAGATAAATTCGCGCTCAACATGTTGGTGTATCGTGGCACTTTGGTGCTTTTAGTGGCCGTATTAGGTAAGTCATTTTAAAAGTCCCTAAATCCTTCGTAAAACCATTAAATTCTGGGACATTCCTTCTTACAACTTTCAAAACGTAGCAGTAATAAACATGTCACGCTTGTATGCAATTCGAATTTAAAGCTATGGAGCATAAGATCAAGTTTGTTTAGTTTTTGAATCAAGTTACCAAAGTAAGCTGCGCATGCGCAGTGCGCGCCGCTTGGAAGAAAACAGGAAAGTACTTTGCGCGCACACTTTCTGAACGTGAAACCGCAAGAGTGTGTTGATTTGAGCCGTGCGACTTTCAATCGCATTCGTAACTTATTGTTAGTTTCGTTTCACTTACCTGCGCTCTTTAATCAGAGCATGCACAATTACCAAACCGCTGGTGTGCATACTAAGCACCCGAAAATACGCCAAGACCGGGAGTAAAATCATTAGGAGTATTTGAACTGTTAATTGTAGTTGAATTGGGAGCTGCCAACGTGGAAGAACTCTTAGGATGTACAAGGAGTGATTTGATTCGCTTTATTAAGAGAAATTGCTTAATAAAGCTTAATAAAACTGGGAATTTTGGAAATTTATAAATTAAATAGAATGGAACATGAAATGAATTAAGTGATTATTTCATTGTTTTTTTGACGTGAAATTAGCTGATAAAAACTGACTTAAGTCACTTAACTTCTCTAAAGCATACATCGGGAATTTAGAAATCGAATTATCACAATTTTCACTTGCCAATTCAATAGCATATGTCATTTCAAACCTTTAAAATAACCCATCTTCTGTATATTTCATCCTCTCTCAAAGTAATTATCAATATGCACAAATTCATTTTCTTAATATTAAAGGATATCTATTTCTATATATCTTAAGTTACTGTACGTGTAAACAATACAATCAGTTACAGTACTTATATTAAATCGTAACTTGCGTACCCAATCAAACCGGAATTCACACTTAACCCATACAATACCAGTAACAATAAACTGCGAATCGTAAACCGCATAATGTAACAATCACTTTGCAGAACGTGCGAAACGCGTTCAAATGTTCTATTGGCCTAGTAGAGCAATGTTGAGCGCGTTCCTAGCGCCAACTCTTACTTGCCAACTATGCACCTAATGACAAACGCCAGTAATTAAGTTAATAATTTGTTGCGTCGGCAAATTCACGCGTCCGTCTGTAAATGTCACGGACGGGGGACATTTCATGGTCAACCGAAAGTGACTTAAATCAATTAAGAACAAACAAAAAAAAACAATTATCATTAACAGCGATTTATCATATTGGCGCATGATTTAATAATAACGTTTGTTAATGTGGTAAAACTAGTTCGTAGAAGGTGATAAAATATGCTTTTAGCATACTCTGAGATCTTCTTGAGTTTCTCATTCTTTGGCATTATTTATCAATAAGAACTAGAGGATGTCTTCAATAACCTTGGTATATGTTGTTCATCCGATGAGGATTTAACAGAATTGATTGTCCTTGCTTTCTACTTTTGCTACTTCAGCGGCAATACGACGATTTAAGCCTACTTAACGCAAAAATTACACTACTTTACATAACTCTTCTTTTTTCATTAATTCCAAGTAGCACCAATTATGAACTGGACTATTTAAAATTACTCGAATAAATTGGCATACTTAAGTCACTTCTGACACTCCCTCTACAATGAGGAAGTAACCTACGGAATTTAAGATTAATCCGGTTCCAGATCAATCTACTCTCAATATCTACATGTAAACAACATACCAACAATTGCAAGAAAAACTAACCTTAATTTATTGTGCACACACTCATCTTAAGTCACTTCAGTCTTTCGCCATTGAACATTTCTGCATATTATCTCCGATTATAATATTAAGCTGTAATGTTACACGCATCATCGAAGGGCATCTCGTATGAATATAAATTCTGCATAAATTTGATGTGGCCTAAGTCATAATGGTAGAAACAAGTCGTAATTGATGAGTTAGTTCAGCAATGTATTTATATTGTCATTCGATTAAGAATTTAGAAAATTGTAAAATTTTGTTGAAAATTATCTTATGCGATATAGGACTTAAGTTAGGTAGGTTCTTGCAAGGTCATTTAAATGCAGCACAAATTATGCAATCAACATTTCATTTTGATGTAATTTTGATGCCTTCAATACAGCAAGTCGATTGGAATTCCAAATTTAGTCTGCTTTTGTAATGATGGCTTAAGTCAATTTAACATGTTGTGCATATTGTAAGATTTTGCAACGCTTTAATCCAAAAATGTATTCTACAAGATGATTCAAACATTTTTTCTGAAAGTTACGCTTCGTAGCTCTTGAAATTGAAACAAACCAGAAATTTCTTGCAAAGTGCAGGTGAAAAAGTGATTCACTATTGGAACGAACGCAAGGTGAACTACTCGAATATAAGTAATAGAAATTATGATATATGGCTACTTAAGTCACGTAAGAAATAATTGATTGGAAGAACCCCAGAGAATAAGAATTGGTAACGAGTTACAAATGGACTTAAGCTAATTATGGAATGAATAAAACAGACAAATTCTCATATTTCTTCTCCAGTGTTTTAATCTCTCAATTGTTGCTACATAAGAAAATGTGCTGAAATTTCGTGAGACACTAAAAACATAATTACAACCACAGTATGTAATAAACCGAGCGCATTATATGTTTAGGGAATAAATTGTGATTTAAGCTGTATTTAAATCACATAATGATTGCTTATGTAATGGTGATGAACAAGAAAAAGTTAATTAGACTTAAGACTTAAGTCTAATTGAATTTGCTAATTTAATACTTGTAATAAATTTAAGTAACAATTTATTTAGCATTAATCTATTCGAAATATCTATTAAACAAGTGGTCGCTGTAAGACTAACTAACTAAATAAATGACGACATTAATTTACTTTACTCCGCTTTGCTGGAATATTTGCACCATGGGTAAATTAGATTGGTCGATTCAGACTAAGTCAACTTTGGTTGAAACACTATCGTTGTGCTTTTACTTTTCGGAATTTCAATCGAATGCACGGCTGGACATTGAGAAGTTAAATTGCGTCATACCTCGTCTTAAGCTAGCTGCGCATGCGCAGATCACATATGGTGTAAGTGCATTAAGTGCATGACTTCCGTGTGTTGGGGCCATATTTTGAAATTTTGCCATCCAAGGAAAACCAGCACGAATCGATCAACCTCGATTCGATTAGACGCGATTAAAGTGGCTTAAGTCGACTCAAAAAAATGAGAGCGCATTTAAGTGGTTTGAAATTAGACAAATGGATTAATTGATTTAAATTAAGCTCACTTTTATATAATCTATCTACGTGGTTACGTAGATAAATGCTCTAAGTTAACTCTACTTATTTTGAACTTTTAGAGCTTTTGAACTATAACGGTATATGAAGCTCATGTGAGGGTAAAGCGTCTTACTCTATTGCTTCATTACTTCATTAGGACGTGCATTAAAATCGAATCATAACCTCACCGATGGACGCTGGCGGCATCTCTAGCGATGATCAAATTTACGGCGCTCATCATTTGACGAGCGCGTTTATTACGTGCGAACACCTTTCTCGACTGCTAATGATTCATACGCTCATCTCTTGCGCAAGTGTGCATGTTTAAGATTGGAGTGGAGTGCACTTTAGGCAATAAATTGTTTCGTGTTACTGTACTAATTGTTTTTTGATTCAAAAATATGATGCAGTCTAAAGTTCATAGTGATATGGAGAATGTTTGGAGTTTAAGATGACTTAAGGGAAAATGCTATAAACTGAATTGGAGCCTTTTTAAAAATGATTTGCCAATTAATAGGCAATTTTGTCATTTGAGCTGTTGATTATAGTGAATTATTCTATCCTATCATGCTCAGTGAATAAATCAACTTAAGTATGGTGACTTAAATTGTGGCGTTGTGAGAGTAGGCGCGTTCTAAACTAGTTTATCCAACTTATGTCTGCAGACTAGTGTGTGACATAAATGAGCGGTGTGCAGAAATTGAGTTACAATCATCATAAACATTGCCAGAGTTTGTTTGCCTAAGATAAGCTAAAAAAATGTGATTTTTCTAGTTTTTAATCACAAAACAAAATTATTCAAATCATATTAATACATAGGACAATGATCAGAATACAAATATAATACGAAAGAGACATCACTCATAAAATAATGAATTACAATATAAGAAGTAGGAATTTATTCTGATAGAGGAATATGCTCACGAAAATTCAGTTCTAAGATCACTCCGAAATTGATCGCTTATGACGATGTCACGGAATAATCTTGTATATCCGATCTTAGATTGCCACGAATAAGAAAAAAAATTGCAATTTTGACATTACTTAAGACATCCTAAACATTAATCTATTAATTGTTTTTGGTTTGTTGTTTTTCTCACTATTGAAAATCATTATATATTATTTAGGTCACTTTTCAGTATACTGAAGCAGGCAACAGGTTGAAAACGTTTTATAAATAAATATAAAAAAAGGATTATAGTTATGTTATACCAACATAATAAAAATTATACAATTTGTGACCACATTTAACAATCTAACAATATATAGTTTTTAATGATCCTCGAAGAATTAAATGATTTAAAGAGAGTTTTTAGAAGCCATGTATGTTTGGTTGTCTACTCGTACTGCAGAAGTATAAAGTGGTGGAAATTCCAGAAGTCTTAAAGAATAATTTGTTTTTTAATCAATATACTATGTTTTGTTGAAGGTAATCTATCTTCCGCTATCTACATTTTAATTTAAAGGAATTACCATGTATTTAATTTTATTTTGAATATTCTAGATGATAAATGTTTTTAAATTTCTTTAAAATTCTTCTAAATTATATTAAAATCAATAAACACCAAAAACACAGCAAACACGTTCTGTTATTGCTTTATAAAATAAACCACTTAATTGGTTCACTTGAGTGAATTCAAAATTCCAACAAAAAGTGACAAAGTCGTTTGTTATTCAGCAATGCGGAATTAAGTTATTTTTAAAAATAAAAAACTACGAAATTGTGTCTTCTCAAAAATATTTTAAATTCCTGCAATTTATCCAAGATCAATAAAAATTCCGCATAATCAAATTAAAATTTTTCAAAGTATTGTTGAGTGCGGTTACGAAGTAGTTAATATTCATCATGTTAGAATATCAATTTTAAAAATAATTATACTTCTTCTTTCACTTTTTTAAAATCTTATTTGGAAGCATTAAATTTGTTAAGTTGAATTGTTAGTACTGAATGTTATTATATAATGAGTAAAAATCGAGTTTGAATTTTTCGACTAATAAAATTCTACCTCAAACACAAAATGCGTCAGGAAAATTGTAATACTAGTGTCGTATTGGGCAACTCATACTTTCATTTTATTTCAAATGTATATTTGCTCGCAATATGAGTTCATATCAGCGTCTGCACTTTTTCACAAATATTAACAACTTTGAGAACTTATAACATTGAAACTATTAAATATAAACAAATTACGTTTTCAAACATTTCTTCGGTATTTATTCACAAATTGTTATTGACGACAGCTTAGATTATTTAACAATAATTACGGACGTTATAGGACAATATATCAAATTGCAACCAAAATTCGGTCAAACACTAAAATCGAAATTTAAAAACAAAATACGATCGACGCTTCGAGAATTATGAAAAACTCGTTTTTCTAGATAATCATGATTGATCGAATGCCGTTAATGCCATCTCGATCGGAAATTTGCTATTCCACAGTGTTATTTGCTATAAATGTTAATACTTCATTTGTTACCGAAATATTTTCTTTTGATTGGCAAACTTCACTTAATTTCTTGATGCAACCAATGATCATTATTGTCTTGCAATAGAAGATTATGTTGTTACTAATGTTTGAAGAACAGCTATATAAACCGGAAGTAATAAATAAATTACAAATCAAATAACTGCTCGAATTCCAAGCACGCATGCGCAGTAGTGCACTCGTTCGTGTATGAACGCAGAATTGTACGAAAACAATTACGTTGTGCTAAACACAATGCTAACAACGCAACAATGCGTTCGTTACATAAACCGCAATTAGACGCTGAAAGAGCAGGCTGAATGTGGTTTGAACCATCAGAATCGCAGAATTTGCTGCATATTTCAAAATGCACTCAGGCGAAGAGCACAATTTCAATGGGACATTAGAATAACACTTTCAAATAAACTCACTTGAATTATACAATAAACACGAAAACGAATCAACTCGGAAAAATACGGTACCACATTGAAAATATATTTCAGCAAGATTTTCGACGCTTTGAGTATGGCATTAGCGCTTCATAATTGAGTCTGGCAATTGCACAACGAAATGCGCAACGGTCGAGTAATTACCATCAAATGAAATTCAAATGGCGGAAAAAAACTTACTTTTGTTGATACAAACAAACCAGCGGAATATAATTAAAAGTCTTCCTTCAACAAACAGGTTCTCGAGGTAGATGCTGAGATAGATTATTAGAATAACCGTAAGCTTATTTTTATTCTATGAGGTACAAAAAAGTCATTTCGCTGACTTTGATTTTTCTCGTGAGGAATTTCATTTGAAGCAATTTATTTTAATTGTAACATATTTTCTTCTAATATTTATTTATAACCTCTTACGTATTGCATCATCTTGGGATATTTAATTTAATAGCAATTTAGTTTCCTACAGTTTAATTTTATTCTTAAATGTGAAATGAGTTTCCTGTTATTACAGCGTTTTTATTTAAGAATGTCCATTCTACTTCTGTTTTTTATTTGTTTAAAGCTCCTTATTACTGTTTATAAACCCTAAATCAAGATAGATGATTTATTTTTGAGTTATTGATTCCTAAGAGTTTTATTTTGAAGACAAAGTGATCAGAAATGTATGCTTGGTTGCCTGTAATTTGTATTGTCATGCTGCAAATTTTGTAAAGATTTTCTTAACATTCTAACCATCTATATGTATACTATTGCATAACCTTATTTTATCTGTAGCAGGCGTCTTTTCATCTTTATACCTCATAAAACGTTCGTTTGTTGCTCTTTCTTATATTAAATTTATGCAAACTTCCGTAGAGATGATCGACTTTAGTTCTACGTTTTCCCTAAATTAATTCACCTTTCGCAATGCTAGAAAGACACTGATCCCATCTAGGTATTCAAACATTTCGCCAGGATTTTTTATCTGATGCAAAAACAAGCCTTGATCACAATTTGCTACTTTAGATCTCTTTCTCTTTGTGATTCATGATTAACGCATAATATTCTAATGTGGGTATTTTGATGAGATTTCTTCATCAAAACAACATGATAGAATCAACAACAGAATAAAAAAATATCAGCTAAGAGATTAATGATCAGACATTTTGGTATCTAGACTATAGTAATAAAGGAAGTAATCCTTTTTCTTCCACTTTTTCTATATTTTTTGTTTTGTTGTGTCTTTAATTTCTTGTCTTGCTTTCTCTGAGATGAAAATTCCAGCAGATAATTTTTCTTGCAATAAAATATGAGATTAGCAGATTCTAAGCTTACATTCGATTTCACACGGATGAAATGAAAGATGAAGGGAAAAGACAAGAAAGGTATTAATCGCAATTGGAGTGTATTGGCATTTTCATTCGGCAAGAATTGCGTAATTGCAAATTTCACGAGTTTGGCACGCTGATTCCACACTCGGAATTTACAAACTTGCAGACTATGACTTATGATCATGTTGAAAATTTGGTAATTGGTGCCCATTTATTAATTACAAAAGTTTTCAAAACTCAATATTATTGGCTTAGGTGCGATTACAATTTTTATTTTGATAACAATTCTCTTTCTCTTGTGATTCTTGTTGTTATTATATTGCACAATTAACTACGCAATTATAATAAATATAATACGGATCGATATCCAGCAATTAAATAAAATCCGAGTCGTGCTCGCCATCAACAATTCCAACAATCACAGATGTCGCTACCGTCGCCGAAATGAAACCAACCAAACTGTTTACGCCAAAATAGATTAACTAAAAGTGGTATAGCTATATTTAAATGGAAATAATTAAACAAGAGATACACCGAGACAAAAACTAGATCGTTGAGGGTGGCTAATTAGTTTTTGCATTCCGTGTGACAAACGTGCGTTAGTGAAAGTTCGAGTGGACATTAACGATAATGGACAAAATGGGCTGATTGAAGTTGATACCAATTTAAATACAAGTATGCAACAATAAATTTTGAATTGTGTATTGTGTTTGTATTTATAATGGAAAAGGCAAACGTTGATAATAAGTCAGGTAAAACAAAATTAGGTTAGGTTAGAGAGGCGAAATGACGAAAAACCAATTGAAATAGAACTTTGAACTATAAATTGGAGCAAATAAATTAAAACTTGATTACCTGGCAAAATAATTTATCAATTAAACTCTTATCGGAATATTAATATTAATTAACGAATGCATTTAAATATTACAGCTATTTTAATTGCATAATACGATAATTAATAAAAAAAAATTAATAAGTGAAAACAACTGCTTAAACTTGGTGCTCTACTTTTTTCTGACTTTGGCATTTATTTTATTTATTTATCGTGAATGTCTAACTGCGTTAAACTCAACATCTTGAATTTTACAATGTTCAGACATAATTTAAGCTGTATTCACGTGTCTGCGAGAGTTGGTATATCGTGTTTACGAGTATATGAAACATGTGACATGCAGGATAGTTTAAGAAAATAGTAAACAGATAATTTGAGCAAATAGCGCGCATAAATTGCAGAAAAGCGCATCGCATCAAGTCAGCCATGGAGTTGAGTTACTCAATAGGTCAATGCAAGAATGAGCAACCATCAATTGACGCTAAATATTTATTGCCATTAGTTGAGTACCTTTGTTGAGTCATCGCGTATTGAAGAATTTGATAAATGAAACAAACAAATCGAATTCAATGATACAGATTCCATAAATTTATTCCTCTTTCAACGAGCAAGCTTTCTTTTTCATCCTGTTGCATTTCAGCAACTTGTGATTTCCAAGCTCAACTCTAACATCATAGTCAACAACAAAGAAGATTCTCTAGCTATTTGGTAGGTCATGAAGATTCACAACCGACGAACCATGGCGACACGATTACACTTATGTAACAAATAGTGGTGATGCTTCTGCGTCTGCGCGCTTCTAATACCACAAGCTATTATTAACATTTATCGATTTGCCAATTATTTGCATTCAGACCTGCATTCAACTGGATGAGAAATTTAAGATGCTAAAATGCGCTACAGCAAAAATATTCATTTGAATGTTGAATAGGTGATGAAGGCGTGGAGAGAAGAAATTGTTACGTAATACGAATTATGTGTATAGGTGAAAGATTAAAAGATGGAAGATTTAGACACAATTAGACATGTTATATATAATTTTCTGCTGGGCAGAAGTACGCATGCGTAAATTTCAATCGCATCCTTAAACTTAAATAATTCAATATGGAATTAGAATTTGAGTTTGTTAATTGGGATTTATTATTTTGACTCTATTTTAGAGTTTCTACAACTTTTTTTTGAGTATAAAGACATTTTGAGATGTATTGGTTGCCTATCCTTTACTTTATTTGAAAATTGATATTTTCTTTTGTTTTTTTCTATAAATTTATATTATTATATAATATTCTGCAGTATTTAACAATAAATTTTAGTTGCAAATGCAAGAGTTTAAATAATAACATGGAATATCTCTAAAGTGAATTCACTTTATTTATGAGGTTAGAAATTTGATTTTATCTTCTTAACATAATATTTCTTAGGTTGCCAATATTTGGAATAAACTCATATCACCTTATGGCAATTTATTTGAGATAAGCAGAAATTTCTAGTCATAATGGTTACATATATCTAAAATTATGTTAAACCTTTAGATTCCTTATCTACCCTAATTTTACGATCTCATTGATATTCTTGATTTTTTAATTTACTTGCATTGATGTAATAAATAAAACGAATGTAACTTATCTAAAATTGACATTCGTGTCCACACAATCACTAAAATACTCTGTGTAATCGTTTGCTCCCCATCATTCGCATTCAATGTGATGGGCACAGCTCGACATTTAAACCACTCATAAACTACAATAAATGTAGAGTATTGCTTTTAATCAGATTGAAGTTCGCTCTAAATAGTGCGGAGTGATTGGTTGTGTCTCGAAAGTAAAGTGCTTAGCTCAGTCAGGTGCTAAAAATGCCAATCAGTTGCGAATTTATTCCAATTGCGTAATGTTGTGAGATGAGCATGCAATTAATCTTCTTCGAGGGCATGCAAGCCAACCACCAACCAAGCAAAATGTCGCTATTTTCTATTTTTAGTTTCTCCAAACACCATGTAATGTTTCAACGCCTACTTAAGCAAGTTCATTATTCATATTAATCGAAATTAGAAGTTGCTCTTATGTGTCAAGCAATTAACATTTAATTTCGAATGTTCGGGTGTAATTTATAGAACTTAATTTTAATCGAGACAATTTGCACTGCATCCCACAGTAAATGCAACCAGTCGAAACTATTTTCAAGCATGCAATTTATGCGCGTGTGACTTAAGTCAGTTTACTTCCGAAGCGTTTGCTTTAATTGCCGACAAATTGTTGCAACGGCAACGCACGTAGCTGAGCCGTAATTTCACTTTATGCTGTTAACGGTTTTAATCAAGAAATCTAAATTTATTCGTTGTGCGTGCTCAACATGGACGTGATATCCATCGCAATTAGAAGGAAGTGAATTAAGTATGAAGAATATTTGTACTAACTTGTACTATTTCATATTAATAAATTCTTATTGGAAATCTGGCAGGGTTTAGTTGCAAAGATAAACTTTCTGATTGTTGTAATATTAGGCAACCGAGTACACAATCCATATCACAAATAGAGAAAAAAGGATCTTATTTTATAAAATATGTTTGAAGTTGTTATGAGAATAACTTATGTTTTGGTTTCATATGTATACAGAAGCAGAAAACAGCTTATAATTACGAAAAGGACAAATGAATATGCAACCATACTAACATTTTCCCAAATATATTAGCAGTTAATTTCAATAAAGTTTACCAAGTTCTATGCAATTTTTTTTACTATTTAGGATTAATTAGTTTTGTATAGTTGTTGTGTTCTTAAAGTGACTTAGGTCATATACTGATTAATATTGTAATTGAGTAATATTGACTTTTAATCTGGAAATTAAAGAGAAAACCTGATATATAAAAATACAAAGAACACTTTAAATAGGTCATTTATTTCACAACATTTCAAACTAAATAATATCAATGGACATGCGAGATAACGAGCTAACAATAAAACTGTTCTTCAATCATCCCGACCAAGTTCTACCAAAATTCTCTCCCAATTTTGCACATTCGAAAACTTCTATCCAAAAAATTATATTATTATAACTATTATTATAGTTATTATTATTCTGTTTCATTAATTATTGTTGGTTGATGACTTTGTATATGTAAAATTGAATATATGCAAAATATATTATTATTATTACAAAGAAAACTTTCTTCTTTAAAGAAGGAATTAAGTTTTTTTAATGTTGTTCAAGAGAAATATCTTCTGTTCAGGTCAACATTAAGCTGTAACTGCTAGAAAGCAGTTTTTAATGTTTAAATACTCTTATTAGTATGCAACCTAACTTCCATTTTGCACAAAATTGTAATTAAATGTCCTACTTAGTTAATTTTTATGTTGCCTATAGGGTTTATTGTAAAACCATTGATTCTTCAGGCTTAAATTTCCACTTGGAATCTAATTTTACCAACTGACTTAAGCCATATAAAGTATACATCGATTTCCAACTTGTTTCAAATTTATTGCAAACGGAAGAACCATTATTCAGATAGCTATGCCGGCAGGCGTAATGGTTATTAAAACAGAGCGACTGTTTAATGTATGCGGACTGTTACTTTTCATGAAAGGTGAAAGCATTCCAAACGGCATTATATCTGGAGCATGCGCGTACACACGCACTATCAGCGAATATAACAAAACCACTCAAAATCATTCAACAACCCGAGAATTGCATTGAATAAGCGTTTGCTTGCGGTGCAAATAAATTTCGTTCCTTGCAGTCACTACCGATTTGAATGACGTAGAATTATACGGGTTGATTAGGTTGTAAATCACATTTGAGAGATTTAGAGTCACAGATAGTTAAGTTACAAGAGAGGTGATATCATAGAGTTGACGTGTGATTTGAAATGGAATAAATTTACTTCGATTACTACATATAATGATAGAGCTGATAGAATGAAAAGAATTTAGAGCGGAAGAAATTGGGTTTGATGGGGTTTGAAAGGTTTTCAACTCCGCCTATGGTATCGTTTTTTCAGATTGATTTGCAGTCGAAGGTATAATAATAGTTGGAAGCAATTGAATGCATTCATTTTCAAGTAGAACGCAAATAGAACTCAAATCAAATGATGAAAATCCAGTTTCATAATTGTAATTGGTATTTTGCTTCATATCTCAGGTAATTAAACAGCTAAAAATTTCAAATTAATTACTGTAATTGTTACATTGATTACCTTTCATGAGAAGTTTTTTTAACAGTTCTGCAATGCTAAAATGCATTTCTAACTAGGTTTTTTAATTTCGTATCAATTGTATTTATAACGGTAAAATTCTCAAATAAATTGTGCTAATTACCAATTTCATTACCTTTTGTTTGGGGTTTAGTTTATTAATTTCTGTTGCAAACTTATTCAGTGTCAAAACACATTACTACTATGCAACCAAGCATACCTTCAAACCAAATGTTCCAATAAACTGGCATATTAATTAAAAGTACTTATTTTTGAATGTAACTTAAATTGAAGGGAAAGAAGTATACAAATAAGTAGACGAAAACAAGTGTTAAAGTGATTTTTTTTCATATCTTTGGTATTTGACATTCAACAATTCAAAGTTAATTCTGCAAATTGTCTATTTTATTACTTCTTTTGATACTAAATTTTTTCAATTTCTGCTCATTTCTTTAGATTTGTGCTCAGCCAATGCTTCTCACTTTGTCTTTTTTGCTGGGACAACATATAGAATTTTGTGTATTCCACCCAGTCCTATGCAGCCTGTGAATTGCGATAATGCCTAAAATAAAACGAATTCAGCGAAGTGAAGAGCGAGAGTAAAGCTCTTCGGCGTGCCACTTTACCTGTGCTAGTGTCCCAGATCCGAACGACAGTTGATCAGTTGAAACTTGTTTCGCATCTGTTGCCCGACTGTGTCTATCTAGCTGGAAGCAATTACAATCGCGAAACAATTGTAAAAATGCTCGGCGTAGACTTTTCACCTGGAAGCATAATCAGAAGAAATCCGCTGAGAAATCTGCGAAAATAACAGATTTAAAAATGGGAAATTTTATTTCTACATCACAGAAAGATTAAAAGAAAATCGAAGAAAAGCAGACAAGAACGGTAACGCTTTGTTATTGTTTGTACTTTGTGAGGGTGGAGAAATTTAGTAGCTTTGGTCATTAACTCAATACTTTTTGTTAGTCTCGGCCAGCAAACGAACGCATTCACTCTTAATTGTTTCATTACTGATTGACACACTGTACAGGAACTGGTATTGCAAGCAAAACATCTTCCACACCTTACTAACTCGTTAGTCAATAAAAACTGTTTGAAAATCGTGCAAACTCAATTTAAAACAAAAGAAACATAGTATAAGTGTAATTTGTTGCATGTTAATTTTTCATTATTTTTTATTTGATACTAAATTGTTGATATTTGTTGATGGATTTAAAAGTTACGCAGTGACAAAGCAAATTGCTAATATGCCAATCATACTACAAGAATAGACAAGCAATAAAAACTCTTTAAAAATCAAACAGAACTCTGATATTTGTATTATGTCTATTGTGTTGCCTAATTTCTTCTGTGTTGATTTTTAATTTTGCTGATATCTTCGGAATATATAATAGTAAACTTCTGTAATTAATTGGAGTGATTAAACTTTTGATTACTTTTCATTTGGTACTATATTTGATGATTGATGATTTGATGATAAATATGCAACCGATCATACTTGCTTCATAACACCTTAGTCACCAACAATTTCTCAGACAATAAACTTTCTTTCTATACTATGCAAACACAATTTAGAACCAAAAAAGATAATCTATCTAAAATACGTATGCTTATTATTGCCTATTTTAGTGCCCTGTTGTTCTGCCACCTAGAAGGAATCTTCTTGTTGTTGCTAAAATTAATTTCCATAAATCCTCACTCTTGTGTCAATGCAGCCCTTTCAATTACAGCAATTATTTATTAAACAGTGTCAGTACGCAGACCATAAATAAATTCCAGTCGGGATTTATTGCTTCGTGCAATTCGTAGGCGTACAACGAAAGACCATGTCAAGATGTCATGGCTTACAAAGACAGCCAAACACAACAAAAGTGAACAAAGTACAAGCAGGTGCTTGTGCACTATGAATATTGTTAGCGAAGTCTCCTCCGAGCGGACGTTGTCCAGACATACAAGATATTCAAACATGCTTATTATTTATTTACCATTAACCACTAAAAATAAACAAGCCGCACTAACCACTGTGAGTCTTCTATTTGCTTTCTCTTTTTGGCATTCTTCAATATCTGTACGTTTTATTGCTGAAACTCGGCTTTAAACATAACTTCACTATTGATGTATTATGGGTTGCATCGTTGTAGGCGTCGTAGGTTAGGACAGCTAAGCATGCTTCTTACCTTCTTTTGCGTTTTTCTTTATTTTTATTGCTGTATTAAAGATTTAGTTGCCATTCGTTGTGTTGATTTTTACTAGTGATCGTTTAATCGCTTCATTATTATAATTTATTAATGGCCGTTATGCAAGAAGTTGGCGTGCAATCCTGGCAAACAAGTTCCAACTTATACGAAAAGCGAAAAAAACGCGATAAATTAAAATCAGCGCGGGCTGGAGTGGAAAATGAAAGGGAACTAAATTTAATGATTGGAACGACGCAGGGGCGGCAGGCGGTAAGAGTTATGCTTGTTACAAATGTTTCTTGTTGGACTTGTTTCAACTGAAGATGCTGGGTGTAAAAATGAAGATTGAATTGAGTGATTTTAAACAGGATATGACTTTTAGAAAAGAATAAATGTTTATTATTTTATTGCTGTTGCAATTAATTAGGTGTTATTAGTGGGCTTATGTGAATTGTAAATAGAGATTGGCATTTGGATAAGATATACGTTTCCATCTTTTATTGTTAAGATCGTTTTGTTTAAGTGTTCAATCACGATTAACTCAAGTTAGTAGAATATTAATAACGTCATTTTTAACTTTCAATAAGATCTAAAGTTATTCAAACAAATTTTACTTTATAATCGATGATATTTGTAACTTGAAATTCGAATTAGAATTTTTGTTTGGCAGCAGTATTTATTTTTATACATAAAATTAAATACAAAAAAAAGTCGGTTGTTTTTTATTTTAAGTATTTAAGTGGAAATTTTTTTTTAATAATAATAATATATTTTGTATATATACAATCATACATATACAAGGCCATCTGCCAACGGTTCTTCAGTCAAGGAAAACGATAATTAAAGGAACCTTATTTTAGAAAAATCAAGAGAAAAATAAAAACAATGATAGTTATGAGTAGTTTTAAGCGGGTAGAAGTTTCCGAATGTGTGAAATTAGCGGTTCTTGACGACTTGAAGGGGTGTGGAAAAGGGATGGTTGGAGAACAGTTTAATGGTTAGCTCGATATTTTGGTTATCGAGTACAAGTTTGCGTTTGAAATTTTGGGTAATGGATTATTAGGATGTTATAATTGCTCCTTGTTCGCCCACTTCCAGTTTTAAATATTTCGTATTTATTCAATCTTCATGTTTTATGTAGATGAAACTTAACAATAGCATTCTTCAGCAAGCCCAAAATAATACATAATAAATATTAAACAATCCATGACTACACTCAATAATACTCTAATGTCATTTTTGTTATGCCTTTGTAAACTTCATTGTAATCTATTAATTGGAATTTCTTCTTAATCGAATTCTGAATATCAGTTTTTCCATATATTTTACAAGCTTACGTTTCTATTGGTCAATTCCGATTCCACTAAATTGTAAAATTATCAAATAAAAACATTTTTCTAGTTAATAGATTGTACATTATTCTAGATTATTATTTATAGAAACTTCTTTATTTAGGAGCATACGCAATTAAACAAGCATTGAATATCCAATCTAAAAGTAGGTAACCGTAATAAACCATAAACTAAATATTAGTTCACTAATCCTAATAACCATTCCATGGCCTGACCGGATAGTCATAAACCAAGCAGCATTCCTTGCTAAATTCCAAGTGAAAGCAACATGGAATCCAATCACCATCTTACATTAAAATGTTAATCATCACAACAAAAACAACTACTTTAATTATTGGTATCCATCATGAAAATAAAAGTATTTTGCTGAAAACTCGCCTACAACTTAAACACGTTAAATCTAGTTTATCCTAAAATTAACGAGCATGATGTTATACCAACTAATGTCACGGTATATGAACAATGTAGATGGATGAAATGATTTCCACGTATCTTTTGGTGCTTTTAAAAACTTTATAAGGTTGAAAGGTCTTTTGTGCTTTGATGGTGAAATTGTTCTATGTTGATCAGTAAACAATTTTTTACTTAATGACTGAAAATTAAAGAGTTAATGATTGCAAAATGTCAGCCGTAAAGTTCTGTTGTGACTTAATCTTGACATTTGTCACTTATTCCGGTTCATCACAGGTGAACTGAAAGTAAACGACATTTAATGATACACGGCTGACATAACTCACTTTTTTCCTGTTTGAGTTTAACACGATAACCTTTTCGATTTGTGAAGATTTTTATATTTGAACTCACTTCGGTCATCACTAATTGATTTCTTGCTTTAAAATTTTTGTTTTAATTGGAATTATGGTGCTTAACATAAGCCTATTTGTCTATTTTGTCTTCTCACTTTATAATTAATTTCTCTATGATTT
Source organism: Diploeciton nevermanni (assembly GCA_027575565.1). Classification (NCBI taxonomy): domain Eukaryota; kingdom Metazoa; phylum Arthropoda; class Insecta; order Coleoptera; family Staphylinidae; genus Diploeciton; species Diploeciton nevermanni. The sequence continues at coordinate 9,207,987 of JAODIE010000004.1, forward strand.
AGAGCGGTGAAATTTAAGCAACTCCACCTCGTTTATGTTAAAAAATTTAATTTATTTTGTGATTGATTCAGTGTTTTAACTCATATTACGATTTACTGTTTAAATATTGCTGATTTTAATTTGATTTATTTAAAAACATCACTTGCTTAACTTAAATTTGACTTAAGTCTACTCACTTTTGTCTATTCGTTTTTTTTTCTTTATTTTTTTTTATTTTCTTAATGATTTAATTAGAATGTAAAATTAATATTAATTTCCTCCTACTTCCAAATTATTGAGATGTTCTTTAATCAAAGATAACATTAAAATATTATGATATCTCTGTATGTTGTTGACTTAAGTTCTTTCTACAAATGAGCAATTCAATTGTATTTCGTCTCTCTGTTTTATTAAACTAAAACAATTATATTTGACCTATGTGTATGCATTCAAGACTAACAATCACTTTTTTACAATCAAAGTTTCCTATATTCTTCATGTCTTAAGCCACGCGGTTAAGCTTCTTTCTTCCTCTCAACTTCTTGAAACAAATTAACGAATTTGTATCTCATGGCAATTAAAAACCGATAATCAGCGTCTTCCTCTTGTTCTCTACTAAGGAGGAAGTAGAAGTGACTCTCATTTCAATTTCCTTTTCACTACAAACGCGAGCGTAAACGATAAATTAATATTTTTTACTTTTAAACGCGGTTGTTAAAAAAATTAAAGTGCTATTAAAAAGTTAAAAGTGTTTAATATTTTCTAAATAAATAGCGTATGGCAGACTATGTCTTGAGTCTCTTTAATGTACTTAAGTCATTGGAAGGAATAACGATTGGAACTAAATTTAAAAATATATAAAAGTTATTAGGAGAAAGAGTTGCTTAAAGGCGTAAATTTACAGCGCGAAGCAAAACAACTTTGAAATGTAATTTACTTGTGTTTATTATGATGATATTAATTGTGTTTTATTTTTTCTTGTTGCAGGTAAGTTTGTGTATCTTTATGGCTTGAATTAAGTCGCATTACAACAACATTGTTGGTTTAGAGAGAAAAGTGGTGAGTGGATAATTAATTAAAATTTAAAGATGAATTAACACCAAAAATTTGAATAAAAACTGCTACTAAAATAGACTTAAGTCAATTTGAACAGGGCAAACATTTCAGTTCAAGTGTAAAAATCTGGATTTATGAAGAGGTTGTTAATGATTTAAGCTGTACTTTAATTTGCATTAACTGATTTAAGTTAATTTGAAGCAAATGTTAACGACAATATATAGTAAAATTAAATAGGAAATAGAATTTAAATAGGAAGAATACATAACACTCTTATTTTTGAATTTCAATAGATTTATTGCATGGAATAAAAGTATATTGACTTAAATCACATAAGAAATCAATTAATAATAAACCTACTAAATTGTGTCAGGTCTAGAGCAATTTAATTATTAATGACAAACACTAATTATGTTTTTACAATTTAACTTGAGGCATAAAAGTAATATATACTTTGAAATAATATTTTAAAGAAGATTTAACACCACAAAATTGTAAAGGTTCATCATAGTGAAATAAACTTTAGTCAACTTGAATGTGGCAAGTTATTGAGGTCTATTCAATAGAAATAAATAGATTATATGTTATTTATATCAATAGACTGAAATTTAAGGCTGAATTACCAACAACGATTCAAATAAAAAAATGCTACTAAAATAGACGTAAGTCAATTTAAACAGGGCAAATGTGTACTTTTCAGTTCAAGTGTAAAAATCATGATTCTTAAATGATGTAAAACTGTAATTTGCATTAGAGTTGATTGTGGTCACTTTGAAGCAAAAATTATTATTAACATGAACATTAACTTATGCCGCATAAGGAATAAATAAAAATTAAACTCGCTGCTTTTCTCTCGTCTGCCACTACTTAATTAGAAAGCACAAACACATTAAATTTATATTATTATTATTATTATTATTATATTCTGTAAGAATCAATTTAAGTAAAATCAAGGAAATAATAAGTATTAACACATTTAGTTGAACCCAGTAATAAAAATCCACAAATTTAATCTTAAAAATTAAATTCCACGTAATATGATCTTAACATGTATTCCAGATTTATTGGTAATAAATAATACCTAGTCATTAATCAGCTGAAGGATATCGAATTAATACTTAACTCACTTGAATACACTAATAAAGTGTTGTAAACTAACATTTTACAAACACAATATATATCCACCTTCGATAATTAATGGCAATTATGAATTAAATAACATAACATTAGTTCTGCATTCCTTTCTTCTTTTACTACAATAATAAGCCGCCTACGAGTTGTTTACCTACATTCAATATTTATTGATTTTGTTCGTAATTTTTCGATTGGAGCATGTTACCATATCATTACCAACACCAAACTAAGCTAGAAAAGTATAACAGGAACGATAGTGAAAGTGACGCACGCAACAAACATGGATGTCACATTACTTTTATTATTACTTAGTGCTTCTACATCAACAGTAGAACCTAGTATGAGCACGTGCGCACACGTGTAATACCTGGATTCAATTACGTTCCAATTCGCTTGAACGTGCGCATGACGAGGTAACTTAAGTGTTGACTGACTGAGTGTAATTATAATGAGCAGCACTGTCACCGTTGTTCGAAGCGGACATACGCGTAATATGTAATAAGTAAGAGACCAAGAACGACCTTGTCATGGCAAGTGGCCATGCAGAAAGAAAGAGTGTGACATTTAGCGCAACTGCTGCAATGTCATGCAATCCTCAGGGTATCATTGGTAATGGTTGCTAATTGAGGTGAAAAATTTCACCGAAACCATTTTAAGGTTTACTTAAGGAAATAATGGGAAATAAATAGGGTTCTTAATATATATCGAAATAAATGAAGGAGTTTTACTCACTTATGCTTTTTTTTAATTGTTAGAAGCTGATTTAGGCTAGAAATTGGAGATTAGGTGTATTTTATGAATTGAGGAAAAACCTAGCTGAAGAGTGTTGCTAGAATTGATTTAAGTCACATTATAAACAATAAATACAGGTGATACCTTGTTGGTTTTAAGTCAATTTAGTTTTTATTGCAAAATTTTCACGTTTGTACATTCCGATGAAGATTGTTCGTATAATTGACTTAAGATACTCTATAGATAGTAAAAATAGATGAATGTTTCAGTTGAAATGAAGAAATTGTGACAATTTATAGTCAACTATTAAGGTTTGTTCAATTTAAACGACTTAAGTCTTATAAATTGACAAGTTAATGAGCTTGATTTGAAATTAGTTCCTTATTAAATTATTTTGATGAGAAATATAGTAAAATTTAAATATTGTAACTACACTTAAGTCAGTTTGAGTTACGGACATGAAATATGTTTGGAGTTTAAATAGGAACAATATTGTAATTCTTAAAATACTTCTAATTATTTGAACCAGAAGCCTTTTTAAAATAGGTCATATTGTTGTTGGCTTAAGTCAGTTTAAATAATTTTAAATATTTCTGTTCATTTATATAAACTTTATGAACCGTTTTGCTTCTTTATTTCTATAGATACTTAAGTTTACTTGCAGATTTATTAAATAAAAACGTGACTTCTCTTCATTACATCGAGACCTTGTTTGAGTCTCTTTCGCAACTAAGCAACCAACTTAAATGCCAAACAAAGACTACAAACGGCATTTCCCAAGCAAAACACTGAGTAATTAGCAATTACCGGTTCTAAACCTACCAGCTTGGGCAGCGATTGCGTCGGCGGTTTCTAGGTGAAGTATGGAAACGCCTCAAATGCTCATGGTTTCAATTCATGAGAGCAAAAGTGGAAAGATCGCCATGAAGAGAACAGCTTATCGAACCAAAGACATGCTCTTATTTAATGTATCGCATGTGCTCTGGTCAAATAGCGACCTTGCCCACTCACCTTTATTACGAATGATTATTAATTTTAATTCAGATCTAGAAGCAGACAGTGAGAAAATATGGTTTTTGCAACGGATGTTTTGCAATATAACTTGTTACAATTTGATTATTGCGAAGTGATGCAAAAACAATAATTAAAAGAGAATATGAGCTTAAAAATGAATTGAAATAAATCATGAGTCGCTTGGTAAATTAATATACTAAAATTCTACATTCTATTACAATTTTTCTTGAAAAAAAATCACTTAGTTAACCTACTTAGTATGAAATACTCCGCAAAATTCGCAGCATTTACAAGAATTACATCAACATAAATTATTAATAACTCCATTAAGACAATTCAATGTGAATTAGATTTGAACGAATCAATTAGAATTTTGATTGGTGAAATTTGAGCTTCCGTAAGTTAGAAAATATTAATGTTAAATGGATAACGTAAGTATACCTCAATTTTGCATCTAATTTTTGAAATTTTTTTAAACAAGTTAGTTACAAAGGTTTTTGAAGGGTACGTTTTTCGAACGGCGGGCCATTTTCAAATACAAAAAAACTTTACGTGAGCCACATATTGAATTTTGTTTGGTTTTAGGGGGGACACTACTACACTTTCTAGCATTACTAATGCAAAGAATTGACACTTCATAAAACTAATACGCTCGACACATGGAAATAATCTTCTTCGATAAGATAAACTAAGTGATTTCAATGTTGATTAATAGAACAATAGAGCCTTGTACCCCAAAATGCAGCGTGAGAAATAAATCGATAAAACAGATGAAGAAACAAAGAAAACAATAATTTGTCAGCTGTAACGGCACGCTAACGCTATATGTTTGCTGTTGTTGGGGGCCGTAGGTTGGTAACCCCTGCTGTAGAGTATAAGAATTTGACTTAAAACATGGATGAGAATAAAGCACACTGAACAAAATATGCTGCATTTTATTATACTTCAATGCGTTACAATACGTAACTCACCAAAATTCTCAGCAATTTCAAAAATTACATCAACATTAATTTATTAACAATATCAGTTCAGTGTTATGATAAATATGACTTAGGTGAGCCAATGTGAAACAAATTTGAATTAACCGCGTGAAACCTCTGATGAAGAGAATAGAAAATACCTTCTGCTTGTGTAATTCCAACAAGGTGTAGGCGTTACTGGAGGTGCATATTGCACATTATTGCTTTGCACCGCGCGATTTCGCAGACCTTGATACGAATGTTGAAACAAATAGCACGTCCGATCTCTTGGAAACGTGGAAATGCGCAAAAAGCAAGCGTTTATGCTTTGGATTCAACTTAAGTAAATTGACTCAACACCCACCTAACCCAGCTAGTTGGTATTTGAGGAGTGCGAAGTGGAACAAAGGTGAGTGATACAGATACCATCGATGTTGAATGCTGAAGAGGTGAAGAAATTTGCGCGGAATAGATTGCGAAATTGTGGAGATCATAATGTGTGATAAGCGTATCAATTGACTTAAGTCATTTTTTGACTTGGGACAAGTTGAAAAGACAGTTTACGAATGATAGATACAGATGTAGTAATAAATTTGCACTTTCGAGCAAAAAAAAATTGGGCCAGTGCTTGTGCCCTTTTATCATGGCAGACGAAATAGACAACATAATAATTTGTAATATATAAAACAAA